>PVIJ01012478.1:0-49471 GCA_004024925.1 Scalopus aquaticus
ATCCTTTCCAGCATTTGTTGTTGCCTGTATTTTTAATGTGTGCCATCCTCACAGGTGTGAGGTGGTATCTCATAGTGGTTTTGATTTGCATTTCCTTGATTATAAGTGATGTTGAGCATTTTTTCATGTATCTGTTGGCCATTTGCTTTTCTTCTTTGGAGAAGTGCCTTTTGAGCTCTTCTGCCCATTTATATATTTTTGTTTTAGTTTCCCTTTCTATTATAGTGGAGATATCACTGAAGCCAGTGTCATAGAATGTTTTGCCTGTTTTCTTCTATTTATTTTATGGTTTCAAGACTATATCAGAGATCATTTCTATGGTTCCTTACTCCTGCTATTTGAATATTCCCTAAAACTTCTGGTTTGTCAACTTCTTCATCAATGCTCTCGAAAAATTTTATGCTAAATGTTAATAATATTTCCACACTTTATTTCTGGAATCTTCTTTTAGTTCTGGATGTCGTTGCTCTTGATGTCTGTTAATGTACAGGCCATGACATCTACCTAATGGCTGATGTCTAATTGATGGGAACTATGAAATGACAGTGATTAAAAAATACATTACAAATATAGAGTGCTTGGAATGTAAAAATACATGAATGATAACTAAATAAATACATAACATTTTAGGCTGGACAAAATACAGCATAATCTATCATAGTGAGTGCTTAAAAACAGCATAAGCACGGAATATTATAGGAATACAGTGAGCCATTGATTCATTTTGCTAGGAGAAGTTAGGAAAATTCTATATAGTTACAGAAACAGTATTATGTAGGGCTCAATTTTTGAAATTTGCATATAAAAGAATATGGAAAGATTGTGACAACATTCTTATGTCAACACAAACCTTGTGGAAATAGATGACCTCTCTAACTTCTAGGCCTCCGATGCCGTTCACACGTAGCAGGTGAAATATGCTATAAATGTTTCATGGAAATAATATCTTTAGGTTGGATATGCACATATTAAATATTGACTGCTGAAGATATTAATACTTAATGTTATTTTTGACAAAATGAATGTTTTATGATTAAGAATATAATACAAAGGTGCATATTTGTTTGCAAATTGTATTTAATATTTAATGGTGTCAGTGAAGGTAACTGTACAAATTGGAAATATAATCCACTTTTAAATTCATAAAAGTGTAAAAATAGGTTTCACTTATAATAGGGCTATAGGGAGACCAAATAGGAGACAGACACTCAGTTGGGGGGGGCACAAAATGGAATAGAAAATAGAGAAGGGAGGGAAAGGGTAAGGGCACAAAATGGAATATAAAAGGACACAAGGGACCATGGAGATGGATCATGGGTGAATTGGTGGTGGGTTACCCAAGGGGAATACAAAATGTAAAAGATATAAATAACAATAAAAATATATATTAAAAAAATTAAAAAACAAACAAAAACAATGTGTATATATAATTATAGTTGTATCTACTCTATCATTAAATATATTCCTGAAAGGTTAGAATAAGTATATTGATTTGGCCCTGATGAAAAGTGAATGTTCTGCTTATAATTGTATCTGATGATTACAATTCTCCATAGATTACATCCATATTTTTCTATGCTTAATCACTATGCATCTTTCCAATAAAACCATTAAAATGAACCGTTAAAAAGCAAAAAAAAAAACAACAAAAAAAACTCTAAAAGTATCTATTATAAAAAGCAAGTATTACAGGTTTTATTGAATGGACAGAATTAAAGAAAAAGAAAATTCCCCATATGCACTTACATAATTACTATTCTTACTTGTTCTGTAAGGAAATAATGCAATAAAAATAATCATCATTAATTAGATACTAAGTATATGCCAGGCATTGCTGTAAGGATATATACATATTTAACTCATTTATTCTCCATAGTCAACCCTTCACATCCTGGCAATCAAGATGGTGATTCAGCATAGAGTCATGTTGGCTAATCCAGTATACAGCTTCTTTACCACTAGCCAAGCTACCTCTGGGGAGGCTTCAGTTGGTTGCAGGACAATTGGCCAATAGGTCAATAGGCAGATTAGGCAGCGGCATTCTGGGAAGGGTATCAGGAACAGTCAGATAAGCACGAACTGTCAAGTCTGATGAGGAGGAATCTGTATTAAAATTCTGACTTACCCCTTACCTGTTATGTATTCTTTTTAAGATTTATTTTTTATTTATTTATACATTCAAGAGCTGGGGTGTAGGCAAGAGATGTGGGGAGGTGAGAGTATTCACCAGGAACAGAGTGGGGTGCAGAACAGGTGGATCTACTGAAATACACTGCTGAGGGAAGCAGCAGTGAAACAGGAGAGGTCTGCTGCACCGTGTGGGTCAACTCCCTGGCCAGGGATTGAACTCGTCCTGCAGTGGCTGCCAGTGGCTTCATAGTGCTGAGACTTAACCCCTGTGCCGCCAGGGAGGCCCAGTTCTCTTTTTTTTTTTTTTTAAATGGTAGACTCAAACTTGCTCTAAAGGAGCAGTAGAGTTATTAAATTGATTATACAGAACAAACTAGTAGTTAGATATGGTCGGTTACCTAGAAGTGCTGGCCAAGCTGTAATTACTGGTGCTGGTTCCAGAAGATACATACAGGGTGAAGTTGTTTTGTCCTCCCCTCCCCTGCCCTCCTCCCCCTTCCAGCCCCCCCCACCAGGTTTCAATGTCCAGCTGGCTGAAGGCTTGTTTTCTTCAAAGAGACAAAATATGTTCAAAGGTTCAAATGTAACTCTCCTGTCTCTTTACCTGTCTTGAACTGTTTCTCTGGGAGAAACTTGTTAAATCTTCCCTAGCACTTTAAATAATAAATGACTTTACTCTATGGAAAGCAAAATGCATTTTTAACACATCTCCAGGTTAGAAAATATCTAACAGAACAAACGCGAATGGTTGAAGAATTAAACTTGGAGAACAAGGGACTTTCAGTCTCTGGAAATGTTCTGGGGGGAGAAGTAGCAGGCCAATTTGCTGCATATTTTGAACTATTCCAAAGACTCTTATAAAGGAGGAAAACAGGAAACTCTGCTGTCAGTGGATCCCTCTTATTTTATTTTTGTTTTTAAATGTGCACAATTCCTGGTGGCAGATAAACAAATATAGTCAGGACAGTATAAATTCCACAGAACATAATGTATATGGTGGATGACTTATCTCCCAAGAATAGCACACACACACAAAATGTGTTTAATAAAATATCATGCTTCCTTCCATCTAAATGTTTTATAGGCGACAGAAATATTAGGAAGGAAGTGTTGAGTTGAGTAACCTAATACAAATAAAAGCATTATCAATTGTCACAGACCACAGACCAGCAATGGCAATTTCAAGAGGATTTTAAATTCTTTTAGAAATGAAAGTTGACTACGTTAAGGCATTATGGGTGATGCATGTGAAGACAAGTTAGAAATTATACAAAAGTCCCACTTCAAGCTGAAGTCTCTAGCATCTTATAAGATACCAAGATAACGGCATCACCCCAATTACTAATCAGGTCACAAGATGGTGAGCACTCATTAATTTTCTGGTTATTAAAATTTAAAAATCAACTTCTCAATGTTAGAATTAATAGTGTACTATGCTGTCCAGTAATGGCTGTGTAATTCCTGCCAAAGATTCTTGAAGAATTAAAAAACGATATTTACATACACAGTAGGAATACACCCAGTAACTGTATCCTACTTGGTAAAAATATTTTCAAACAAGGCCTCCCTGGTGGTGCAACAGTTTAAGTCTCAGCATTATCAGGCTATTAAGTCTCATCCTATGATGCTATCATCAGCCACTGCAGCACAAGTTCGATCCTCAGCCAGGGAGATTCCCACAGGGCGCAGCAGACCTCTCCTATCTCCCCGCTTCTCCCCTCAGCAGTGTACTTCAGTAGATCTGTCTCTTCTGCTCCCCATTCTGTCGCTGATGAATCCTCTCACCTCTATCCCACACTTCCGGCCTGCACCTGGCTCTCGGATGCATAAATAAGTCTTTAAAAATATATATTTTCAGACAAAAAAATAAAGAATAGCTTTATAATAAGTCACATGTATGCTGATGACTTTTATCACATATGTGATCACAGCCACACGTGCCTACATGTATGTGCATTTATAGGTATATGAGTGTGTATGCTTCATCTATGCATTTCCTGTTAAATGTGAAGACTGGGACTAAAGTTCATGCCATTGTTATATAACAGTGTCCAAATCTTTTTCTTTCTATGGAAAAACATATGATGTATATAGTCATTACACATTTTCTTATTGCTTTCTTCTCCCACACAGGTTGTGCCTTACTGTTTTACCATGTAAAGCAAAATTTGTCCACTAAGGAAAAACAACGACATGAAAGTTCAGCTCCAAATTTTCCATTAACAAGAAAATAGTAGAATGGTAAATAACCTCGGGGTTAATTTTTTGAGCCAAACAAATTTTGGTTTAAGTCCAGGCCATCCTAGTTATGTAATAGTAATCTCCCAAGTCTCAGTTTTTACATCTGTAATATTAGAACGTATTAAATAAGTTTATGATTAATATTGTATTTATTAAGATTAAAAATCATAAAATAGGAACCACTTTGAATAATGCCTTCATATGTGGTAGACTCTCAATAATTGTAAGCCATTATTACTGTCGTGTAATTATTACTGTTGTGTAATTAAGTATTATTAACTATTAACTTATTAGCTTAAATAAGACTATCTTCATCACTTGCTTCACTATCTTAACTTGTACATCTGTGGTTACTAACCTATGCTTTACCAGCACAGTTCAAAGCTTCTCAGAGAGAGACCTTGGAAAAAGATTTGGGAAGTTCATTTAATATAAAACAGTGTGGTGTAAACATTAGGATGATTGTATCACTCACACAATAGAATAAATCAAATATTTTTTGGTTCTGTTTTCTGTCCCTCTGCTTTCAGTAGGGGTCCTCTTAATTTGTCAATGGGTAAATGCTGTGAATTTTCCTTAACAATCTTGGATAGGGTCTCCCTGGTGGTGCAGGGGATTAAGTCTCAGCCTATGAAGCTATGGAAAGCCACTGCAGCAAGAGTTCAATCCCCAGCCAGGGAGCTTCCCACATGGCGCAGCAGACCTCTCCTGCCTTGTCCGCTGCTCCCCTCAGCAGTGTATTTCAGTGGACCCGCCTGTTCTGCTCTCCATATTGTCTCTGGTGAATCCTCTCACCTCCCCACACCTCTGGCCTACCCCCCAGCTCTTGTATGCAAAAATAAATAATTTTTTTAAAAAGAGAGACTAAGGAAGAAAAAGGAGAAAAAAAATTTTTTTTTTTGCTTTTTGAGTCAAATGCCTGCATTTTTATCTTGTTTTGCCCTGAATGTGACGGCACTGAGCCAGCTCCCACCCGTCTTTGTGTAGAGTGGGGCAAATGCCCCGCCTGCCCACAGCCCCTCCAAAGTCATTTTGACATAATTCAAAAATCTTTTTTTTGTTCTCTACCCTCTGACTCTTTTTTTGTTCTTGATGTGCTTTTGAGGTCCAAGAGTCGTGGAATTACTTCCTAAAATGTATTTTGGCTCAGGAATTTTATATCTATTTCATTTGCTCTCTTGTCCATATTTCCATTCTGTTAAAAATATGACTCTTTTCTGTGTCTTCAATAGGCTTCAATCTTTAACTCAACTCCTCTCCCAGGAAAGCTTTAAAGTTTTCTATCACCATTGGTGAGTTACATGTTGAGGCCTGTCTTGAGAAGGTTATACTATGAATAACCAATGTTTGTCCCTGATTTCAAGTAAAAATTAATATAATAAATACTGTGAGGGCCTCACTCTGTCTGGAGCGCCAGTGTAAATGCTTATTACACCTTAACTCGTTTGACCCTGATGATGCTCTGTTGCTGTGGTAGTATGATTTATTTTTTTAAAGATTTATTTATTTATGCATAAAAGAGCTGAGGTGTAAGCCAGAGGCATGTGGATGGTCAGATTCCCCAGAGACAAAGGGGGAGCAGAACAGGAGGATCTACTGAAGTACACTGCTGAGGGGAGCAGCGGGGAGACAGGAGAGGTCTGCTGCGCCATGTGGGAAGCTCCCTGGCCGGGGATCGAACTCGTGCTGTAGTGGCTGGGGATAGCTTCATAGTGCTGAGACTTAACTCATTGTGCCACCAGGGAGGCCCCAAACTGTGGTAGTATTATTAACTCTGATTTGTAGATGAAGAATTTGAGACAGAGAGAGGTTAATAAACACCCACAGTTAAGGGCAAAAAACTAACAGGTGCTTTCATCGGAATCCATATCCAAACATTAGCTTAAGACTCCATGCTCTTAATCACCCGGGTTTCCCTAGTATGGTGAAGGTGCCAGAATTAATTCATGCAGTCTGCATCCTCCTCTGCTTGATCAAAAGCAACAAGAGTAACAATGATGATATTAATTTATTCACCAAGGACTCATGTGGAAAGCATGTTATTGGTGATTTATAATTACATTGTCAAAAGAATTCTTTGAAATAGGTCTTATCCCTCTTTTGAAGATGGAGAAGTTGAAGTCGAGGAAGGATGAGAATGTGAGCTTGTTCAGAAGGCAAGGCATGGCAGCGGCAATCCCCTTCCACCCCAGGTTCGTGTGAAGCCAGGGGCCACGTGCTAAGGGCAGCATCTCCCACAGTGGCCCTGGCTTCGGGGCTCCCATCCAGCCTGTACCCAGTACCACCAGCTCAGCCCTGGGAGCCCATTATGTGAATCTCCTCTCAGTTCCAGGTTCAGTTAGTTAAGTTCAGTAGCTCTAACAATCAACGAAAATTACATATCGTGGTCCCCTCCTATCCCTTTCAGAGAGCTAGCTTAACCAACACGCCACTGTCTGCCCATCAGAAAATGACTTAACCACTATGCAACCTACCAGTTAGCCACCATTCCTTGCTTTCCTCTTGCCATTTCTCCTCTTTAAGCCTTTTCTCATTTGACCAGGAAATTTTCTCCACTGATATCTTGTCTGTAGTATTGGTTCAATCCCGCAGCTGGTCTTCTCTGCTTGGGATCACTCTCCTTCCTTCTGCTGGAAATCCTCATTTTTTTCTATATGACAATGAAAGATAAAATATTGAATGGCTTCACTTATAGCAGGAATATAGGGGAACCAAATAAGAGAGAGACATTGAGTGAGCGAGGGGGAGGAGAAGGGCTCAAAACGGGGGAGAGAAGAGCACAAGGGACTATGGTGACGGTTCACAGGTGAATTGGTGGTGGGTAACCCACGGGGAATACACAATAATATAAAAGATATAAATAATAATAAATATATGTATTTTAAAAATATATAATGAAGTGTAAAGCTTAATTGATAACACCCATGTGGCCTTCCCCAAGTACTGTGATTCTTAAAGAAATACAGGTTTCGCCATGAAAATGCCTTGAGTTAACCCTCCAGTGTTTCTCCACCCTCTCCAAAGGGGAAGAAGCTGAGCATGGAACACGCAGATTCTTTAGGATCTTCCCCTGTCTGTCCATTAGCCTGCTGTCCTGACCAGTCCCTCCACATTCTGACTTTCTGGGGTGGTGCACCCAAAGAATCAGAGCCAGGCTGGAAACCTCAGCTCTGCTGCAGTTTAATGTGCAGTGTTAGATCTAATATCTCAATGGTTCAGTCTCTGCCTGTGAAATGGGAATATTGCTGGTAAGCAGCTTGTAAGACTATTTTAACGTTCACATCAACAAATACATATACATGGACTGAAACAAAGCTTGGCAAGTAAAAAGGGTTGTGTAAATATGCCACTGTTATTGTTGCTTCTGATAGCATCATCACTGAGAGGAGTCATTCTTATTTTGTTGGGTCACTGGAACTAGAGGAAAGAGAAAGTCACCATAGGGTGCTACTGCTTGGAGTTCTGGACACCAGACCCCTGGCTTAATTACGGGTTATTGAATAGACCTATCTGTTGGAAACAGTAAAAAAAAAAAAAAGACCTTGGAGCAAATGTCCTGCTTCTCCTCCATCCCACCTCTGTCCCACTTCTGGTATCAGGGCGGTGGTGGTAGTGGGAGGAGGGAGGGAGAGAAACACAGCAAAACAAAATTCCCAAAGCAGCTCCATGTAGAACAGCCTCAAGGGACAGTCCCTAAATATCCCAGGTGGTACCTGCCTTTGGGCATCAGCACCAACTTTTTCTCTGCCCAGAACAGCACTCATTCCCCAATCTTCAGCTTTTACCTGACAGACTCCCACTTACCTTTCAAATACTAGCCCATGAGCACACCATTCCAGGATAACATCTTAAATTTCTCCCTAATTAGTATATATCACCCCTCCTCTGTGCACCCTATGTCATGGATATACCTCTAGCTTTAACTCATTAATCTGTATTTCGAGTCATTTGTATATGGTCCTATTTATAAACATGGTCAAGATCCTCTCAGGCTATCCTCATGATCTACAATAATGGAAATTAAGGTTCTCAGCCAACATTTTCTAAATTGCATCACATTATATCAAATTGCATCAAAGTGAGGTGAGGTCACATTAGGTAGGTATTTTTCGTGGTGTCCTAATTCTGGAGAAACAGTCTTTAAAAAATACCAATAATGTATCTTTAGTGATAGAGAGGTAACAATAAAGAGAGTTAAGTGCAGCTGAGCTAATTCATTTTCTTCAAAGCACATCTGAAGCTTCTACTCCCACCACCAAAATCCTGCAATGTTAGACATGGTTTATCTTTCCTGAGTGATTTAATATAAAGGAGATTGATCAAGTAAAAGAAATATATCAACGATTTTTAAAGAACCAACAAAACATCAAGAAGCTAAACTTAAGTCTACTGACTCTAAAATTAAGGATTTTATGCTAAGATCAGCTGTGTTTGAATAGACATTTTTGTACTATTCAGTGTTGACTTTTAGACTCTGTGATCTGTATCTAGCTTTATGAACTTGTACGTGGATCTTCTGCCATACTGATTTCTCTTAAATCAGCAACCAAATAGGAACTTAGCAAAGCCTGCCCAACTTAATCCATCTTTTTCATTAAATAAGGTTCATTTTTGATCTTATTATATCTTGTTATATTTCATGTTTTTATGCTTTCTTTGAGACTTTCATGTTAGGACTCTAATCCTTAATCAAATACTTAGACACCAATAAATACATATACTTGCAGGGCAAGGGACTTACCTGGACTTTCCTTTCCTCATAAGAGAGAATTATATATGCTCTATAATTTTGCAATGTGTGCTGAAATAGAAAAATCACTGAGTTAAGAAATGCAGAAAGAGTTGCCTAAATGGGTTAAAAGCTGATGTCCAAGAAATATCTATGATAAAATAAATGTCATTTCTAGTAAAATGATTCCTTTATGACCAATTTTATTTTGCATATTTTGTTTCCTCCAATATATACTCTCTCTGTATATAATCATCCCATCTGTCTGTCTGTCCAAACAAACATCCATCCATCCATCCATCCATCCATCAATCCATCCATCCATTATCTACTGATCTATCTAATATATACATACACAACACTATTGGGATATACTTGACAGGGGATCAGCAATCACTCTTCATTACCTCTCTACCCACCCAGAACTAATTAAATATGAAATAACTTGCTATCTCTACAGATTTACCTATTTTTAAAAGATTTATTTATGTATGCATACAAGAACTGGGGTGTAGACCAGAGGTGTGGAGTGGTAAGAGGATTCACCAGAGACAGAGTGGGGAACAGAACAGGTGGATCTACTGAAGTACACTGCTGAGGGGAGCAGCAGGTGAGACAGGAGGGGTCTGCTGCACCATGTGTGTCAGCTCCCTGGCCGGGGATCGAACTCAAGCTGCGGTGACTGCTGATAGCTTCATAGCGCTGAGTCTTAACCCCTTGCAGCACCAAGGAGGCCCCCTATTTTGACTATTACATAAAAAGAAATCATACAGTGTTTTCTATAGTGAGTGGTATCTTTCCCTTGGTACACTGTTTTCAAATTTCAAACATACTGTACCATGAATAAGTACTTTAGGTTTTATTATGAAATACTATTCCATTTTATAAAGATACCACACCAGGGCGGTATTAATAATTATAAAAATGAAAACAATAATTTCAAGGCAAAATGATTTGATTACATGACAATAAGCAATAAATATTACACATTTGCTTTAAATTTAAATAATCCCTGAGAGGATTATTTGTAATCTGGATCTGAAATTATAGTTAGGGAATAAGCGGAAAGAGCAGAGAGCTAAGAATGGACATGGCTACATGCAAAATAAAAGTGCAGAATGACACAGAAAATTTCTTTTTTCTGTATAATGAAGGCATCACACTTTTCTTACCAACCTAGTATATGTTCTGAGTACCACATATTCGATTATATGCAAAGCATATTAAAATTGTTATAAATGTCATACATTATTTTTTTAAATGTGCTTCTTTACAGAGAATTTGCAGTTAGAAACACAAAATATGGCTTCTTTATATTCTGATAAATACAATCACAAGCTTCTGGGGATACTTTTTATAGACAATAACTTAGCAACAACTCCTTTGACTTTTATTTTTTACTATTAATAGTCAAATATAAAGTAAAAGTTATCAGCTTAATCATCTCCAAATTTTTAGCATTCAAATTAATCCAGTTATTTGACATCAACAAGTAATGATGCTTCCCTTATATTTGTATGAATTATATGAATGACACCATCATGACAGTCAAATTAACTTCTCCTCTGACTCTGTTCTCACTGGTGATATCAGATGGCACATCAATTACCTTACTGATGGAGAACATCTTTCTCTATGTATATCAACAATTTAATTTGGAGGGAATTGCGTTTCTTTTCAGCAGAAACATAAATACACTCAAGCTTTTGTGGGGGTTGTTAGATATATTTAATTTAGGTTTTTAAAATATCCATTGTTTCTTTCTTCTGCTTTTGGGACATTCATATTATGATCTCTTTTAAAAGGAATTGCCAGAGTAAATATCTGATTATTGACACACTACTAGTTGTTTTTATTTTATTATTATTAAACTGTCATGCTGAAGCTGATGACCTGAAGGCGGATCTAGAGTAACAGGTTGAATTATGCCAGCCAATTTGAGCAAACATCTAGTTGAATCTCACATTTCCCTACAGAAAAACTGAGCGGCAGAAGTAGTTGTGATTAATGAAACCAGTCTCAGCAAATTGGGGCCAAACCCATGACTAGAAAATCAAATTCCTTAGCCAGGTAGAAGTAAAGCTGCAAAGTTTTTATTATGTTGAAATGTATTTTTTCAGATTGTGGGTTTGAGAAGAATTTCCAGGTAGTCAAGTTAAAGATGCAAATGTTATGCGACACCGAATAAGTGACAGCTACGAGTGACATTGAAGCATTTCTAAAACACTGAGGGGCACGTGCTAATGATTTCTCAATCAGGAAACAAAAGTAATTTTTTTAGAAAAAGCATATATCTTAATCTGCTTTAGGAAATCTAAATAAATCAAATACTTGCAAAGAGGGGCTCTTGCAGCAGAGAATATAAAATGAGGAGAGGAGAGCACTAGGGCTGGGTATTCTGATGAAACTTCCCCAGAGCACTGGGCTTCTGCAATGGTCAGTCTTAGCTATAGATATACATACTCAGGTTATTTTATTGGCATGTTATTAGTCAGTAATCTCCTCCTTTTGACTTCTTGCTCTATTTCTATAACTATCCAACAAGCCTGTGATTATAATTTGGTATCCTAATAGCTTTTCTACATGGTGAAGTTCTTCTAAAAGTGGTGGTTATATTTTTATTGGAAAGTAATGTGTCATCCAGTTAAATGAATTATGAATTTGGTTTAGCAGGAGTCTGACTTCTTAAAACCAATTATTGAGAAAAGTTGTTCCATGAGAGATGTAATAATTGAGTATGTCAGAGAGCAAGGGTCTAAGACCAGGCCAGAGGAACCAAAAGTCTCCCAGGGATGATTCTAATAATAACCTAAGAATGATGTTTGAGACTCCTTTCTGAACCAGCAAAGGTAAGAGGTAGCATAGACCTGGTACTCATGGAAAAATGTTTTTCTTGACTATGCTTTTAAATTATGGAATAGAGGGGGATTTAGGGGACCAGAACTACAGGGAAGTTTATGAACAAATTGGAAAAGAGATAAAAATTTGGTTACCAAGAACAGAAGTGGAGCATAGAGAAATAACTTCTATATAAAAATAAATGATATAAAATGTGTTATGTACCAACTGGACAGGGGAAAACAGGGTTAAGTATTGAAAAAGGATGTATATATACATATATATTGCATATATACAGTATTGTAGTATATATGTATATTTGCATATATATGCAGCATATATGTATATATATATATAATATACATACTATCTATCCATCCATCTATCTATCTATCTATCCATCTATCTATCTGAGGATCAACAGAAAAATGACCCCAGGTGTCTAAATTCCAGATCTCCTGTTTTTCCATTACTAATCATTTACTCATTCACTATATTCTCATATAAGTGTTATATGTGAAAATAGCCTTATTCCTATATGAACAGTTTATCTTAAACCCATTTAAAATTTAAAACATGATAGACAGCAGGGTTTATGATATGTATTACATACTATATGTCATATAGCATTATATGCATATATATATGATATGTTAAATAGGTCTCACTGTTAATTAATACTTTATAAATGCAAGATATAGACAGATGTAACCTGGTTCTGTTGACTGCTGTGTCCTGCATGTCTGAAACTTTTAAAGAGGTAAAAGATGAGCAGATGGAAGTCTGGAAATAATAGGCCACAGACAAATGTAGGTATAGAACTGGGTCAGCAGAAAATTGGAAAAACTAGGATGATTATATGATGACATAAGAAACTAGTTTCAGTTCTCAAGACTCAGACTGAACAAACCACTTATAATACTACAATACTGTATTAATATAATATAATAAATATAATTTAATATAATGTAATATAATGTAATGTAATATAATATAATGTAATATAATATAATATAATATAATATAATATAATATAATATAATATAATATAATATAATATAATATAATATAATATAATATAAATATATCTCCTTACCAGTTCTGTCTCTTAAATTTCATGTATAAGGGGCCTCCCCGGTGGCGCAGCTGTTAAGCACTGCGCTGCGGAGCTGTCGGCAGCGGCGACGCGAGTTCGATGCCCGGCCAGGGAGAATCCCACATGGCGCGGCAGACCTCTCCTGCCTCGCTCACTGCTCCCCTCAGCAATGTATTTCTGATCTGCCTGTTCTGCTACCCGCTCCGTCTCTGGTGAACCCTCTCGCCGCCCCACGCCTCTGGCCTGTACCCCAGCTTGTATGTATAAATAAAAAAAAAATTTTCATGTATAAAATTGCCATTTCACAGAAAAGGGGTCCAATAGAAAGCAGTAAAATAGCTTGGTCAATATTAAGGAAATGGTTTGAGAAATATCAAAAATTTAGCTATGTTATTTTAGATAAATAATAGAATTATTTCTCATCCCACAAATAAAAATATATAGTATTAAGAGAGAGAAGTCCCTTCCTTTGCAGATGTTTTTCCAGAGTGATACCACATAAAATAAAGATGTAGCTACTCAAATAAGTAACATCATGTATCTGCTATGAAATGCAATATTATTCTTTGGATTTGGGGAGGAGGGTTGGCAATAGCTCTTTGGTTATTCCTGCTAATTAGTGATGAACTTAAAGTCATGCTTTGTAAGTACTTAAAAATTCTGTAATAGGAAAAGGACTTGTCCCCACATATATAATATGATGATATGACTATGATAAAAGTGAAAGTACACTTATGAGCTTTCTACTCATCAATAACCATTATTAAACAATTCTCAATATAATTAAAGTTGCCTGGAGTTGAATGCATATAGAATATGAGACTTGGTGATACCATATATTAATAGCACTGGTCAACAGTGAGATCATAACTGACTTAAAAGACCCTAATCTGTAGTATCTTGGTGTGCTGAACATGAATTTAACCCTGAAAATATTTTGTTAGCTCTCGTTTTGAAGATATTTCATATAATTCATTTTACATGTTTCACCATGTAAATTTATCCAGTAGGATTGAAACAACATCCTTAATCAGTCTAGAATAATGTAATATTGCATCGCATTGCATAATCCCATCATGCACACATCATCCAGGGTTGATGGCATCATTTTCTGATGCAATGCAATACTACTGCCAGGCGGCTGCTGAAGTAAGCTGACGTCAGCAGTGCACTATAGAAAGGCCTATAGGAAAGGTTAAGCATTGAAAATATTTCAGACTTTGTGCTAGACTTTTAAGCTAGTGTTCCATAGAACTGTTATTATTTTATCCATTTAGACACAATACAGAACAGCAATGCCTTGAAAGTGTGTTCATAGTGTGGACAATTTCTGCTCTATTTGTGGGGAAGTGCCATTTGCCAACCAGAAGAAAAGGATCACTACTCAGTGAAGAAGGCTTCTCATCTTGACTTCGGATGCAAGGTTGCTGACCAAGACAAGCCTTGGGCCCCGCATCTATGCTATGCTACATGGACAACACAGCTTTCACAGTGGTGAAATGGCAAAAGACCATCCATGCCATTTGCAGTCCCCATGGTGTGGAGAGAGTCAAGAAACCACATAAAAGATTATTACTTCTGCTTGGTTCCTCCTCTTTCCAGCAGCATAATGAAGCAAAAGAAGTCGAGAATAGCCTGCCCAAGCATTCCATCTGCATTGAGATGACCGGTTCAACAATTTGCTGCAGGCTGATGCAAAACAAGCATGGAATGCTTTTTGCCTAGTGTCTACAAACTTTCTTGGGAATGTTAGGGCAGAAAACTACAAGGAACTAGTAGAAGACAATCTGATGCAGCATCAGAAAGTTGGCTGCAATATGTCTCTAAAGATCCACTTCATTCCCATCTGGATTTCTTCCCTGAAAAACTGTGGTATGGTTAGTGATGAACATGGCGAACGTTTTCATCAAGATATCGCATCAATGGAACAAAGATACCAGGGAAAATGGTCCACTACAATACCCCTGACTATTGCTGGACACTCCCCAGAGATGCTCCTGAACAGCTGAACAAGAGACAAGCGAAGAAATCTAAGAAGTAGTCTATGACTTGATTTTTTTTTAAAAGATTTATTTTATACATACAGCTGGGGTACAGGCCAGAGGTGTGGAGTGGTGAGAGGCTTCACCAGAGACAGAGTGGGGAGCAGAACAGGCAGATCAGAAATACACTGCTGAGGGGAGCAGCGGGCGAGGCAGGAGACGTCTGCCGCACCATGTGGGATTCTCCCCGGCTGGGCATTGAACTCGCATAGCTGCTGCCAACAGCTCCATGGCGCAGCGGTTAAGCGCTATGACTTGATTTTTTACAGGTATTAACCGTAGGCCTATTACTATTGGCATGCATTTCATGATGTAAACAACCATTTATTGTAGATTACAAAACAACTAGAGCCAAAAATTGGAGTTTGACTGCCATATTTGTGTTAAGCACATATAAACTCATAGGAAATGACTAGTTTTATTTCAGTAACATGACTTTTGTAAAAATTTGTTGACCAGTGATTGGCATGCATTTCATGATGTAAACATCAATTTATTGCAGATTATAAAACAACTAGAGCCAAAATTGGAATTTGACGGCCATATTTGTGTTAAGCACATACAAACTGAGAGGAAATGACTAATTTTATTTCAGTGATATGACTTTTTGTAAAAATTTGTTGACCAGTGTAGTTTAAGCAACAGAAAATTAAGGCAGAAAGTGGGGAGGTGTTGTAGGCTGGGTTCACTGCTCCTGAACATGTTGAAGATTTTGTTTTTGTTTTTGTTTTTTAAAGATTTATTTATTTATACATACAAGCTGGGGTACAGGCCAGAGGCATGGGGCGGCGAGAGGGTTCACCAGAGACAGAGTGGGGAGCAGAACAGGCAGAGCGATGGAAATGCACTGCTGAGGGGAGCAGCGGCGAGGCAGGAGAGGTCTGCCACACCATGTGGGATTCTCCCCGGCCGGGCGTCGAACTCGCATCGCGAGCTGTTGACAGCTCCACAGGGCGGCGCTCAAACGCTGCGCCACCAGGGAGGCCCATGTTGAAGATTTTGAAGGACAAAAATAACAGGCTGGGGACTTTTAAATTTAAGCTCTAGGCATAATTAGAAAACAGGCATTTCCATGACAGCTCTTCCATATTACTAGAGTACAAATATTTCACGAAACCAAATACAAAACCTTCTCTGAAAGTGTCTGTGTTGCAAAGTGTATGGAAGTCACAACCTCCTCAGGTCTCTTGTGTCAAAATCAGGAATGGGTTTTGCTCTCATGGTTGGTTTTGGGATTGTGAATTCTCAATTCCTAGGATTTGAGTGTGGCGGGGGAGAACTTCCCCTGCATCTGAGTACATACTCTTCCTCCTGACTAACAAACGATCCTACTACTCATCCCGCTGCAGACAACTCGTCAGCAGGCAAGCTGAATCCCCTGAAGACATGATTCCACAGTCCTCATGGCCCACACAGTAGACTTCAAGGAGCACATATAACAAGTTTGAGAAAAAGTTTCATATGTAGACAAATATTGTGAAATTTTACAGACTCGTGTAGGTAGAAACATGAGGACTATGCATTGGGGTGGATTGTAAGGGCACTTGGTGGAGGAAGGAGGAAGGCAAAGTTGAATCAGTGTGAATTTCCAATATGAGTAGCCAGTCTAGAGATTCTAGAATCAAAGTTGCTGGAAGCAGCCTGGTTGCAATCTAAATCAATGGCAACATTGCTTCTTCAACGTTCATGTAAATCCTGCAAAAGAAAGAGCAGCTTCTCTTTCTTGGCTGGATTTATCCACATGCCCCTCTCCACCACACCTCTCCTATAACTGTCTCTGGTATCCGGGTCTTGGAAAACATGAACACCATTGTCTCAATCACAGTGCTGCTACCTCCCCGAGTGGATTGCAGTTTTGGGCATCCTTTCTCCAGTCACATCATTACTGAGCCAACACATCCTGATGGAAAGGCTAACTTCTAATATTTTATTCATTTCATATCAACCAAGTACCATTGTTTTACATCCTTGTTCATGTTTTGGCATTATGTGATTTCGCCCCTTAGGTGTGCTCACCTTTGTTCTCCCACCACTGACGCACCCATTGTCCTCTGCCTCCTCCCCACAATCCCCACCTTGTCCCTTCTCACCCCTCACACAAGTTTCAAGTCCATGGTCAACTTTCAGGTGCTGGTTTTAGTGCTTGTCTATGACCCTTTATTTGGTTTCTCTAACCTCTACTTTCTTTGAGGGCTGAGAAATGTTAGCAAGCTTCCTTATTCTGAGGAAATCATTAGAGGAACTTACAGATGTGGCTGGTAATTTGTGGTATGGGTGGAGGAAATGTTCTGTTAATGCCATTTTGTTTTTGTATGTTTGCTTTGTGTGTGTCTTAATTGTGCTCAATAGAGTAATAATGAGTTTGCTCTGCTATCTTTAACACCATAATATTTTTAAATCAGAAAACTCAGACTTGAGACGATGAAATGTTTTAATCAAATGCACATGAAAAATAAATGGTAAACTACAATTAAAATATGTCTAATTGAAGCCACAGAATTTTTCATTAAAAATAAATCCCTATTTCTAGCAAGGGGTCAAGGGCTTACAGTCTATCCATCACACATTTAGGGACTCTGACGAGAAACTCTTTGACTTGAGGTGATGGGCAAGGCTCTAACCTTGCAGATAATGCTGTCTCTATCAGCAGCTCTAAACTTGCATTTATGTTGTGACTTAAATCCTATGTTTAATAGGATTAGGAGGAAAGAATTTAGAATTAAAGTAATGCTAGTGACATCTTGACATTGAATTTCTTTTTATATTAAACTCTGAATTATCCACTGATTAATCTTGTGATTCTCTTCTATGCTTCCCACCATAGCCTTTCCTCCCAATAGGATTGCACACTGGAGCACAAATATAAACACTATAAAAGACACATGTAAAGCCACATTTATCTGTGACTATCATCAACACCATTTGAAGCAACATGAATTGGAAGAAAAATGATACAAACTAAGCACCTATGTACTACATTTTAGCTTTGCTTACTCCAGGACAGTGTCTCAACATTTTTTAACTCCTGTTTTGATGGCTGTAAAGTGAGGATATCACTCTGCAGGGTTAAGGGGAGATTAAGCATGATGTTTAGTGTAAGGCATCATGGCATTAATATTAATATTGAAATAAATGTGTAATCTTGGGCAACCTGATCTTTTGAGACTGTTTTCGGCACCTGCTACAATGGATCGATGACATTCCTTCTTGAGGGCTGTCATGCCAGCTAGTTGGTACAGTGCCAGGGCTCTCATGGACCACTGGCAGGTAGGCAAATTGGTAAAACTGCCAATTATTGTCTCTATACAACGCACATATCTTTAGCAGGAAGACAAATAAATAGAGCAAGAGAGGAATTCACCCAGCAGGCATCATTTGAATCAAATGCATTTCGAAATGTTGAGCTCAAATGCCACTCCTGAAATAGTTCCCATGGACGGAGGTCTTGCTGATGGTAAAGGAAAACCACATAACATGTAAGATGAGTGAGTATTTCATAAGCAGTGTCCCTAAAAATGCAAAAAGTTCTATATATGTCTACTGGGGATTTTAGGATGAGAAAGTACTTTCCTTGCCCTTTATGAATCATTAGGAGGTATCATTTAAAATGTACAGTGGACATTTTTGTGACATTTATGACTGGCGATATGGCAAAATGTATGAAAAATCTTAACAAATTTATTACACATATATGCTCCATGGAATACTACTCAGCTACTAAAAAAGATGAAATTGCACCTTTTGTACAATATGGATGGAAGTAGAGAGGATGAAGTTAAGTGAAATAAGACAGAAAGTAAAAGACAGTCACCAGATGGATTCTCTCATTTGTGGAATTTAAGTAACTGAACAAAATAATCTGGAAAAAAACAATAAAAATAACTCTTAGAGTCTGAAAGATACAGTGTGTACCGGGGCAGAGGATAGGCAGTGGCAGGAAAGGGCAGAGGGTCATTGTGATAAGCACTAGAACTTGTGTGGCCGGGGAGAGCAGTAAGCATATATACTGAGCTGGGAAGCAGTACTCCCCAAATAACAGAAGTTTGTAAGTGAATGGTAAATCTATAAAATTTGATTTGAAAGTTTATTATCATCAGACCCAGATATCTTTTATGAATCAGTAACAAAATACAGGTTTTATGTAGAGTGTCTCTTCAGGTTTATTTATTAAAATTATAGAATTTAATGTTATAACCCCGAGTATAAAATAAATATTCACAAGTCCACGCAGAGACAAATAAATGACTGAATAAATGGGCAAGAATGACAAGTTCGCTATGTAGAAGAATTAGGAATAACTTATATAGGTACTGTCCACTTAAGGAAAGTGGATACATTTCCCACATTTTTTTTCTTACATCATTGTTCATATTAGTACTTTTAAAAATATATATATATTATTATTATGTATATCTTTTACATTATAGTGTATCCCCCATAGGTTACCCACCACCGATTAACCCATGAACCATCACCATAGTCCCTTGTGCTCTTTTCTCCCTCCTTTTGAGCCCTTATCCTCCCCCTCCCTTTCTGAATGTCTCTCTCTTATTTGGTTCCCCTATATTCCTGCTGTAAGTGAAACCATTCGATATTTTTCTTTCTTTCTGACTTATTTCACTGAGCATGATCCCTTCTAGCTCCATCCATGTTGCTGTGAATTGCATGTGTTTATCTTTTTTGATTGCTGAATAGTATTCAATATTAGCACTTTTTAAGGGTGAATCGTGAATGACTACCCTCAGAAAGAATGCAGTATGAAAGAGCAGCGGAATCGCAGTAACATTACAGCTGACAACCTGACAAACACTACTGCAAGAATGATGACAAGTGACTCAACTAAGTCACTTTGTCGAAAGTGATATTGACAATATATACAGTTTACATGATGTGATAAGAATAATGTTTTACCTCTGTATTATATTCCAGTGAATATGAAAAACATCAGGCAGATCTCAGTTGAGGAATATTCTAGAAAATATATTACCACTCACCTCAACATTAAGGTCATAAAAATTAAGGGAAGACTGCTTATGTGAGTGCAAAGTTTTAGATTGATACATAATCACATCATCATCTTACGTATCATTTATTTTTGCTTATTATACTTCACTAAGGCTAGGAAAAAAGAAAAACAACATGAGCACTGAAAAAAAAAGTCTACATTGATTATGTGATATGTGTTTAAAAATCTAGGGCTAAGGGATCACACTTTGTGTGCTTTATAGGCAAGCTGCTTCTCTCGCTTCAATTGCTGCTCTGGTGAGGAACAAAACGTTTGATGGAATTGAGTCTCAGTGTATTAAGATGTTTTTCCAAATAGGATCATTTTCAGAATTTGAGATCTGGAAGACACTTGTGAATTACTTAGCCTAGTTTGCTCAGTCTTCTCACTTTTTTATACAAGGACTCTGAAGACCATCATTATTTAGTGACTTGATCGAGACTGAAGGTTGATAGCAGAAGATCCAGAATTAGTATTTATATCTTCTTAAACTTTTTTTTGCTAATACTGAATTATGTTTCTTATTCTAACTATTCTATCAAAAATGTTTTCTTTTTTTAGTTTTAAAACTTGGAAGTTTAAAATATTTTTTTTAAATATATCATAACTTGGTGATGATAATCACATCTCCCCAAAATCAACGTTCCTGGCATTAAAATAAAAGCAACAAAAACAGTCTTAGAAATGGTCTCAATGAAGAAAAACCAAGAGACAAAACTATTAGATGTACTTTGAAATCCTAGATAGGACCATGGAACAATAAAAGTACACTGGCAAAATCTAAGAAAAATTGAATTTAAAAATGACTTCATAATAATGAAATCAACACTGGTTTGTTAAATGTGATGGATTTATCATACTAATGTGATAAGTTAATAACAGAAAAGGTCATGTCAAGTTTATAGGAATTCTATACCATTATCTCAATAATTTTATCAATATAAGACTGGTATAAAGCAAAAATATTCTTTAAAAATAGAAATTTAGAAAGTTAAGAATAATAGTTTGTTCATTAATAGAAAAGTACTAGGTTATCAAATGTTTAACAGTGATTTGATCTGAATTATGAGCTTATGGGTGAACTTAATTTTGATTTCTCAATATAAAAATGAAATTTTAGTTGGTCAAGAAATTTACAATGTTCACAAACTTTGATCCATTAATCCATTTAAAGGAGTTTGTTAAGGAAAACAAAACTAGAAAAGCAATGTGCATGTGCATATGTGTATTTTCAGTCTTAAAATTCAGAAAAAATATAATTTTTAAAATATGTTTTTTTAAAGATGAAGCATTTCGCCTTCTTTATTCCTCCAATCTAAGGGAATCTAAGTGTTGCTAGTTTCTGGCTACTTTAAGTTCTCCTGTTTGCAGTTCTTTCATCTCCCAAGTAACATCATGGCACTGAGATTCCTCTCTTTAAATACCTAGGACTAGTTCACTCTACTTGATTGCACCCTGATCTATATAAACACAAATATTAACATTTGTTAATTTCTGGTTACATGTTGAGATAAGTAAAAAAAAAATGCACCATTCAATGCTGTCATGTTTAAAAAATTTTCATCTTTCAATAAGATTTTGGAGTGTTTTCTTCCCATAAGAACTGCACTTCTTCTGTCTATATGTGCAGTTAGTAATGGTGACTGGCTTTCTTTTCACTAGTAGGTCTAACTGGCTACTTTCTATACATGGCAAAGCAATGGATTTGTTTTTTGACGGTGCTGAAACACTCCTTTTCTAATAAAATTCAATTTTACACTCTGGGATTCTGCAAAATTTTTGCAAAAAGCAATGACCCCCTCAATGCCCCACACTTCAGAAAATAATGCAGTGAAAGCTTGAGTTTGGAATTAGAGCGGCACAGATTCGAAGGCAAACTCAGATGGTAAAATATCTGTGACCCTGGTCGAGTTTCCCAATCTCTAAAATCTCAGTTAAATCCTTGGTAAGATAAAATTATGGGTAGACTCTATATTATTGGATGAATATGAGTAACAAACAAATTGCATGTAAAGTGCTTTAAAATTGGTCTCCAAATTAATTAAATTTAAACACAACCTATTTGCGTATTACACAATTAGTAGAAGTTTTACCATTGACTTGAAACAGATTTCATATAACAGAGATATATTTTTGCATGGGTAACATTCTTTTAAAAACCAGAAAGAATTCTGAGATAATGAAACTACTTTTTAAACATAAAAGATATCATCTGAGTGTTTGACTTTATTCTATGCAATATGGTAAATTTTGTTAATAAATATTCTAGTATTGATCCAGTCTTCCACCTCAAGAAGATTGAGACAGATGCATTAATTTATTCTAATTAAACTTTA
Source organism: Scalopus aquaticus (assembly GCA_004024925.1). Taxonomy (NCBI): domain Eukaryota; kingdom Metazoa; phylum Chordata; class Mammalia; order Eulipotyphla; family Talpidae; genus Scalopus; species Scalopus aquaticus. The sequence continues at coordinate 22,418 of PVIJ01012478.1, forward strand.
GATTTAGCCATTATGTTTTATGTATAACAGCTTTTCTCTAAATAATTTATATGCTATGATCATCATTCATAAACATGTCAGATGGTAAAAAACCTCTAAGTTTGGTGCCTGCCAATCCGAGCCCCTAAGATGTCCTACGAGGATCTCTGAGCCTTGGCATGAGGTAGAGTGTACCGAGTGCTTCCTTCTGCCAGCATTTTTGATGTAATTTTTCTATAACAGTTGGATCTATCTGATAGTAGACATTTGTTTTGAGGTATTTATTGAGCACTGAATGGGTACCAGAAAGTATTTTAAGCACTTGGACCACAATGAGGAAATTGTTTTTCAAAGTATCTGTGCAGGAGATATAGACAGAGATGCGCACCTTTCTCAATATTCCATCTAGATGAACAAAAACAAAATAAAATAATAAAATAAAAGAAAAGGACTTCCTTGAGAAATCCTTACTACAAATCCTTATTGGATTGTCTAGTAAAATTCACATTATCAATGTATTCTTCACACACATTTTCTCTCTCTTTCTCTCTCTCTCTCTCTCTCTCTCTCTCTCGCTCTCTCTCTCTCTCACACACACACACACACACACACACAGAGACACACAAAATCTCAGACTAGCAGTGTTATAGTAATTTTAAAAAGAACCCAGGTAATTTGCATCCAGAGGCAAACATTTAAAAATTAGGTCTAAAAATAAGTTCCATTAAATACAAACCCATAATTTAAAAAAAAAAATGTATTCAGTAGACCATCAAAGAAGAAAAAAATAAATGAAAGTGTATCAAATAAATAAAACTTCCAAAGATATCCCCAAAGGCTATACATATCAGAGTTCTCAGGTACAAAATGTTAAACATTATAATATATTTAAATAAATTCTATAAGCAATAAAAGGATAATGATAGAATAAGAAATGATCTAAGAAGTTCAAACATAGTAAAGAAGGAATAAAAAATGTAGAAATTCTAGGTATTAAAATTTAATACTTGAAATAATACACATAACAGGTTCATTAAGTAGCAGATTAGACATAACTAGAAAAATAATTAGTCTACAAGAATAAGCAGAACAGATAATAGAGAATGTAGTGACAAAAGGCAAAGTACAGGCATTGGGGAGAGGGGAGGGAAAAGCAACTGATAACTGACTGAGAGCTTCTACATAGTTATGCAGAATCTGGAATGGAAACTATACAGAGGTGATATAAAAATTGATGACTGTATTACTGAATTGATAAAAATATACAGCCCCAGGATTCATTAACTTCAGTAAATTTTAAGCAAGACATAAAAATCCCTGATGAGAAGGGCCTCCCCTGTGGCGCAGCAGTTAAGCGCTGCGCTGTGGAGCTGTTGGCAGCGGCGATGCGAGTTCGACGCCCAGCCAGGGAGAATCCCACATGGCGCAGCAGACCTCTCCTGCCTCGCCCGCTGCTCCCCTCAGCAGTGTATTAAAAAAAAAAAAAATCCATGATGAGAAAAATCACTAACTACAGAAAATAAGAAAACAAATCTTTTAGGAGACTAAAATTTTGTTAACCTTGCAGTAGAAAATATCCATATTTGAGAGATGTTTTCAAGTATGAAGTTAACCTAAGATTAATTGAACACAGGGTATGAGGAAGAGTCAGGTGTCAAAGATGACAGTAATTGGGCTTCCCTGGTGGCTCAACGGGTTAAGTGCAGCAGCACTGTGGAGCTGTCAGCAGCTGTGGTGCGAGTTTGATGCCCCACCAGGGAGATTCCAACATGGCGGAGCAGACCTCTCCTGCCTCGCCTGCTGCTCCCCTCAGCAGTGTACTTCGGTCTATCTGCCTGTTCTGCTCCCCACTCTGTCTCTGGTGAGTCCTCTCACTGCCCCACACCTCTGGCCTGTACCCCAGATTGTATGCATAAATAAGTAAATCTTAAAAAAAAAAGATGACAGTTATGTTGTAATTTTCACTCTGGACTAGATGGTGAAACAAACCTGCAAGATCAGAGCAGGATTTGGGAAGTCATTCAAACATTTGATACCTCATTCAAAATGAGATCTCAGGAGGCAGGTAGGCATAACTGTAAGGTATAACAAATGGAGCTCCTAAATGTGTATTTATATTTGAGAATGATCATCGTCAAGGTAGTAATTAGAATATTGGGAAAGCACGAAATTGTCTGGAAGGAGATTATAGAGAAGAGATGAAGACTTGGAGGAAAATAGTAAGGGACTGTAAAATTGAATGGCTAAATATAGAAGACTTTAAATATAATGACACAGGGAGAACCAAGGAGAACGGCTAGACCAGTGATATTTCCACCTGAATTAAACCAACAGTACATGATGTGGTTAAAACCAGGTGTATTAAGAAAGAAAAAAGTTGTAAAACCAATATGAGGAATGAAAAACAAAAATGTCCTTTGGAGATGTTTGATGAATTTACCAAGATCCGTTTCAGTTGAGTGGATCAAGGAAATAGCAATGAGTTGAGAGGTAAGAAGGCAATTAATAGATGTGGGCCTTAAGCTGGAAAATTCTTTCAAGAAATTTACCTGTGAAAGGGAAAATTACAAAGAGCATTGGTTTGTAGAAAAGTGTATTTCAAACTGTAGACATACACTATCCACACATACACCATTGGAAAGAATAAGACCATTTGATAAATACATTGGTACTAATGGGAAAAGTTTGGAGCTGGACACAGGGCAGGGGCCTGGTGACAGGCGAAGAGGAATGTGATGTCCAGCCAGGGGTCCTCAAGGTGCAGTCTGAAGAGTAAGAGCCTGACCATCACTTGGAAATTATTGTAGAAGCTGAGGACCCGAGGATGGGACAGCAAAGTCATCAGTGACTTTACTTGTCTCCACGGTGACGCTGACAGATGCTAAAGATTGTGAATTACTGATTAAGTGCCACAAGACAGAAGAATAAGATGGGTATGCTACAGCTTGGTTTATTTTTATTCTATTTTTTAAAATGTTATTTCATTTTTGGGTAGAACTGGGGTGTAGGCCAGAGGTGTTGTGTGGGGGTAGGGATGAGAGGATTTCCCCAAAGACAGAATGGGGAGCAGAACAGGCAGATCTACTGAAACCCACTGCTGAGGGGAGCAGCGGGGAGACAGGAGAGGTCTGCTGTGCCCTGTGGGTCAGCTCCCTGGCCGGGGATTAAACTCTGCTGCAGTGGCTGGTGATTGCTTCATAGTGGTGAGACTTTAACCCCTGTGACACCAGGGAGGCCCAGTGCTGTGGTTTTAGTTGTAAGATCTTTAATTGTTTTTGTCAACCGGATTTAATAAGAACATCCCTTCTCTTTGCAGACTAAACATTCTTTTTTCACAGCCTTCTGAATATAACTGAATCTTAGTATCAATATGCTGGTGAATTAAAGTCCGGTGAATTGAATCCCAATGCCTCAATAAATGCCAAAGCTATATAAAAGCAAATAGGAAGCATCACATAAACAAGTGTTTCTTTATAAATACGTTTTTGTAATTCTAAAGTAAGTCTAAGGATAGTTTCCTTTCCAAAATGAACACCGATTGAAAAGTTTAAAATCACATTTTACTGATTTTACTTTTTACTGAAAAGTTTAAAGTTGTCTTGAAATTGTAACACTGAGTAAAACAAGGTCAGAAATTTGTTTCAAAAACAATGCACTGACAGTGTAAGGAATGGGGGTGGAATGTTTGTGATCCTTTGTATTAATATTTATGTTGCAGCTATATTTATTGTCAACATGGGCATGACAGATTAAACCTGAGGACCTCAGCCATATGGACATGAGAGATGTGCCATCTCCTGGGCATTTATGAAGGAGACCTTGTTAAAACCAGTAGAATATTAGTCATTATTATGTCAGAGAAATATTTATGAGGATAAGTAGACATTACACACACTAATTTAAAAATGGAATTTAGAAAAAAGTGTCTATTTAAGAATGTTAAGACAAATAGGGGAAATTTTGGTATTTAAAATTGTATGTTTGTTTAACATACATTTAATTGTATGGAATTAAATCAATCTATTTTGAATTTTCTTTCACAAGAAAAAAAACAAAGGTATTTGTGAAGATGTTACAATTTTTCCAGGAGACCACTAGGAAGTAAGCAAGTATTTAACAAAGGCCTATTGATAATATCCTTTGTATATAGTATCAGTAAACAAAGACATAGATATGAATTTGATTATCATATGTCTCCAAGGAAATTGCAATCCCATTAGCAACAGAAATGAAAAGGATTGAGGGTAGTATAGGAACACAAGGATAGGAGCTAAATAAAGAATAAATACCATGGCCCCAAATACAGAGATAGCATCCTTTAATAGCCAATTAGAATAATACAAGACAAGGCCTCCCTGGTGGTGCAAGGGGTTAAGTCTCAGCAGTATGAAGCTATCCAGAGCCACCTCAGCACAAGTTCGAGCTTCCCACATGGTGCAGCAGACCTCTCCTATCTTGCCCACCACTCCCCTCAGCAGTGTATTTCAGTAGATCTGGCTGTTCTGCTCCCCACTCTGTCTCTGGTGAATCTTCTCACTAGCCCACTCTACCGCCACTGTCCCTCTGGCCTACACTCCAGCTCTTAGATGCATAAATAAATGTTTAAAAAAGAATAACATAAGATAGATCAATTGATCCATTGATCTATATTATTTTAGTTTTTATAATTGAAGTAACAATGAATTATACCATCATATAAGCATCAGGTGCATCATTAAAAATCAGCACATGAATTTACTTTATTAAATTTACCGCTAAAAGTCCAATTCTATCCTTCCCCATACCATGGTTCCCTTTGAACTGATTTATCCATCCCTTCTCCCTTCCAAAACTTTTTTAATATACATATAAGTTTAAATTAAAAAAATTAGGAAACTGGTTATTTATTGCTACTTCTTGGATTAATACTTGACTTACTACACTTGACTAAAGCAGGCATCTCCATTCCTACCCCAAACCCAGCGCCATCTTAGTTTCATCAATATGTCAAACTATCACACTTCTTGATACTAAATATCTCAATTTATTTCTATAGCTGGGGTTTACTTTATACAGCCTATATTCAGAATGAATATATTATTTTATTTACTTGGCTCTCTTTCCTACTACTTTTAACCAAGACTTTTTTTTAACATCAGAAATCTGTTGTTTATCTATTTGCCATCTTCAAAGCAAGTGTCAGCTTTTCACAGTAACAGACATTTCCCATTCAGTCCTGCAGAGAAAAGCCTAGAGTTTTGTCCAGAGATCTGGATTTGCTAGAGGAAAATGAGTAAGGAAATAAGGAATAGAAGAAACTTGTTGAGATGGAAGTTTGTTTAGGAACAGGAATTTGACCTTAGCAGTTGTTAGAAAGTCTAGAAAAGGTGTTTAACTCCAATGTGTAAGTGCATCAAACTGAGTCCTGTTTAGTGAACATGATGGAGGAGGAACAATGAGGGTACAAACTTGGCTACATTTATACCTGTGTAATTTTGTATATGTTTGGGTGCAATTTTAAATGGTTACTGTTTTTCTAAAGAAATAATTGAATACATTATTTTAATACAGATCCAATACATGTTAAATGAAGGAGAAAATATTTATTTTATTTTTTTTTAAAGATTTATTTTTTATTTATACATACAAGCTGGGGTAAAGGCCAGAGGCATGGGGCAGCGAGAGGTTCACCAGAGACAGAGCGGGTAGCAGAACAGGCAGATCAGAACTACACTGCTGAGGGGAGCAGCGGGCGAGGCAGGAGAGGTCTGCCGCACCATGTGGGAATCTCCCCGGCCGGGCGTCGAACTCGCGTCGCCGCTGCCGACAGCTCCACAGCGCAGCGCTCAACCGCTGTGCCACCGGGGAGGCCCCAAGAAGAAAATATTTAAAACAACTTTTGTTCATAGTTTCAAAATTTTTTTGCTACTGATATATAGCAAAATTTCAAAATAGTTTCAGCATAGTTTCAAAATTTTTTTGCTACTGCTATATTTTTTACTACTGATAGAAATCAAATGGATTTTTACATGTATCTGCAAACTTGTAAACTCATTTATTAAAGTAGATTTGTTTTGGTAGAAGCTTGGGGTTTCTATGTTGAAAGTCATGTTGTCTGTGAACAAAGAGTGTTGTTTCTTCTATTCCATATTTTATTGAATTTTTTTCCCCTTGTGCTCATGTGCTGGTTAGGAATTCTACGCAACATGAATAGATAGGGTAATAGTGGTTATCTTGTTTTTTTCCTCATGATACTGGGGTAAATGCTTCAATATTTCATTATCAGTTATGATGCTGATAGTGAATTGTTTGCAAATGCTTTATATCAGAGTAAAATTTTAGCAGAATTCACCAGTAATGCCTCTAGCTCTGGAGTTTTCTTTTGTTATACTTTGTACTAATATAGTCAATTTATTTAAGACATATAGAATTACTCATTGTGTCTATTGCCTTTTGACCAAGCTTTGAAACTCTTTTTATTCCAGATTAATTTACCCACTTTATCTAAATTTTGAAACTATGAACAAAAGTTGTTTTAAATATTTTCTTCTTCTTCATTTAACATATATTGGATCTGTATTAAAATATTTTTATTCAATCCACCTATTGTTAACTTGTATTTGCTCTCTGTATTTCTCACTCAATAGATCTGGAGTTTTATAAACTATCATTTTAAAGAAACATATCCAGCTTTCATTTATTTTTCTTCTATCAATCTATGCATTGAGCTTTGCTTTCCTCTTTACGATTTTATTCCTTTTATCTACTTTGAGACTAATTGGTTCTTCCTAATTTAGTTCATCTGCAGAATATTGATTTTATTTCTTTCTTATTTTCAAGGGTAAACATGTAAAGATAAAAAAACATTCCTCTATTCAGATTACCTTAGTTTTTACCTTACTGGATTTCTCCTGTCCTATACAGGAGACCATGCTATATTTAGGCATCATTTCTCCTTAGGTGCCTCTGGTTTGGGACACTTTCTCAGGTTTTTTCCTCTTTTAATAAGTAATTATCAGGCCTCCCTGGTAGCGCAGCACTTAAGAAAGAAATAAAATCAACTTAAGTGCTGCGCTGTGGAGCTGTCAGCAGCGGCGAGGCAAGTTCGAAGCCTGGCTGGGGGAGATTCTCACATGGCGCAGCAGACCTCTCCTGCCTCCCGCACTGCTCCCCTCAGCAGTGTATTTCGTTTTATCTGCCTGTTCTACTTCCCACTCTGTCTCTGGTGAACCGTCTCGCGGCCCCATGCCTCTGGCCTGTACCCCAGCTTACATGCATAAATAAATAAATCTTTTTAAAAAATTAAAAAAATAATAATTATCAAGCAGTTTGTAGAATACTACACCACTGGAATTTGATATTTGTCTTAGAATCAGACTGAGTTTGCCTGTCTGGAGAGGAAGATGGTGGAGAGAGATCTGTTTTCACCCATTACTGTCTAGAGTGTCAACATACTTGCCACTGTTTATGTGGACTCTGATGATTGGGAACAGGTAGCTCTTGTCAGATTGCCCCCTCTGACATCACTCTCCACCTCCTCCTTTGATATGGTACTCCTGGAAGGCAAGTCTAGATAAATCCACATTGGTCAGAAAATAAATTCTGTATGTTTTGTTCTTTAAGATTTACTGAGTATTGTTTCAGGATCCATAAAGCATGATATAGGGTGAAAATACAAGTGGGGTGGAAGGAAGGAATTTAAAATATAATCACTGAGTTTAGAGGTAAATTAATATAATTACATCAGTGTGGATGGTAATGCATTTTCATCTTCAGTATCTTTGTTGTTTTTTTCCCCCAGTTGTATTATTTCCTGTAAGGGAGGTGTTCAAATATAAATGTGCTATTAAAATATAAAGATGTTTCATATAAAATATACAGTTGGATCTTAATTTTTAAATACCTTCTGATCTTCACAGCCTTTATTGGTATATTGAGTCTATTTAGTACAGATGTAGCCTATTAGTATATTTAGTCTATTAAAACAATGTTCAATTTAATTATGATATGACTATATTTGGGACTATCATTTATATTTTTTCTCTATATTTTGTTTCTACATTACTGTTTTGATGCCTCTTGGAGTTTTTGATTTATAAAATTTACATTTTCTACTGACTTTTAGGTATGCTTTTTGGGTATGTTTTATAGGTACACTGTTCAAGGAATTATTTCCTACATTCTTAATTTTTCATAACCTGTTAATATTTAAAATTGTACCACTTTATTAAAAGGTAGAGAAAGCATTTCTTTTGTAAATTCAAGATTTCTTATCATTTATTCCATGAGTTGGCAAATATTTTCTATCAAGGACCAGACAGTAAATATTTTAGGCTTTTCATGTCACAGATGATTTCCATAACTTCTCTTCTTCTCCTCCTCCTCACTCTCTTCTTCCTTTCCTATTTTCTTTTAACAGCTTTTACAAATCAAAAATCCATCCTTAGCTTTAACAGCTGTACAAAACCAGAATAGAGGCTGAATTTGGCCTGTAGAACTTAGTTTTCTAAACCTTAATTTATGCTATAAGTGTTATATGGATGATATATACATAATATAAAATCAGTAAGATATTTTGCTTTTATTTACATTATACCTTAACATTTTCATTGTTTATAATGTCCAGTTTTCTGAGGTTGTGAGTTCCTATATAGCATCAGTTCTCTTTCCTGAAAACAAAAATTGTTTTGACATTTTTTTGCATTGTAGGTCTATGCATTCTCTAAATTTAATTTTATCTGAATTTGTCTATTTCATTTTTAGTTTATAAAATATATTTTAATTGGACATTTAGTTGTGGGATTTTTTTTTTTTGTTTGACTGGCTCCTGGTTTTAATTCTCCCATCTATCTATCTATCTATCTTTTTATTTTTGGCATAGAAGAACTGGGGTGTACGTAAGAGGTGCAAGGGGTGAGAAGATTCACCAGAAACAGAGTGGAGAGCAGAACAGGTAGATTGACGGAAATACACCGCTGAGGGGAGCAGCGGGGAGACAGGAGAGGTCTGATGCTCTATGTGGGTCAGCTCCCTGGCTGGGGATGGAACTCAAGTCATGGCTGTGATAGCGCTGAGACTTGACCCTTTAGGCCACCAGGGAGGTCCTTAGTTCTCTCTTGTCCATACAATGCCTGAGGATTTATTCTTTAATGCAACTGTTACTCTTTTCTATTGTGTAATTTTTTTCTTTTGCTATTTTTGAGAATGCTTTTGTTTTGTTTCTTTTTTTTTATCTTTAGATCTCAGCAATTGATTGTGTTATAATTATACATGCTCTCCTATGTGCTTATCTAGCTTTGGATATGTTGATGATTTTCAAATCTATGTCTATACTTCAGAAATGTGGTAAAATTCTGCTATTTTACCTAATACCTCTTTAACCCATTCTCTCGATTCTTTCTTTATGGAACTCCAACTACTTGTAACTTAAGATGTTAGATATTATCTAATAGGGTCCCAAAGCTCTCTTCATATTTGATTCCATTTTATATCGCTTCTTCAGACTAATTTCTTTTGCTCTAATTTCAAGTTCAGTCTTTCCTCAGTCATCTCTAGTCTCCTATTAAGTCATCTGGCATTTTTAAAAAATATTTCATTTATTGTTTTTTTTTTTTTTTGTTCTAAAATTTCCCAATGGTTCTTTTGTATGATCTCTGTTTCTCTGCTTCAGTTCCTATCTTGACACTCATTTAGGACATACATTCCTTTATATGACTGAGGGTAAGGAAGACAGGTGATAATACACACTTTTCTGCTGATTGCAATAACTGGGTTATTTGCATTAGTCTCAGATTTTTTCTTTCTTTAGAAAGGGTCCCATTTTCCTTGATCAGCATGTATCAGATCATTTTAGAGTGAATCCTGGAAATTAAAATGTTGATTCTATTGTTTGTCTCTCAACAGTGTGCTTCCTTCATATAGTTAGGCAATTGACTTGATTTATCACAAATTACAAATTATTTCTTGGGTTCAGCTCCAATTAGTTATTAATCTTGTCTTTAACCAAGTTGTTTTATGTCTGCTCTATTATGCTTTATTCTGTGGTCACTCAGGAATATGAAAGACAGATTTTGGGGATGCCCTGTCTGTCTTCTCCACTTGTGAAACCCCTCTTTCAAAATTTCTGTGGTCCACCTGAGTATGCTTTCTGTATCAGTAAGACATCATGGATGGTGAAATGGTCTGTCTTCCGACTAGAGGAAATACAAACAGAGAACTTAGTCCTTATAATTCTATAAGAGTACTCTGTGCTAGAACAAATGTTTCTCTTTATTCTTCAGTGCCTGAAGATAGCAGTTTTTGTATTATTTCAAGATTTTTGACTTGTTTTTGCAGAAAGGTCACTTCAGTAGGTTCTTCCCCGTCATTCCTTGGGGACATTTTAAAACTCTTCTGAGTTTAAATTTGATGTCTCATATTTCCTGTAGGAATGTTGGTACTTGTCAAAACATGTTTCCTCCTATTTTGTTTAGAAAATACATCCTTAGGGAAAGATACACTTTCCTATTTTAGGTGTGACAAAAAGTCTTATCTGTATTTTGCCTTTCAGAAAATGTGTGTTGAGACCTGCTATTTATCAGACATTCTATAGGTGCATGCAAGTGTCATTAGAAAAGATGGGGAGCTACCAAAGCAAACTACATGGGTTTTTCTTTTAAATAGTTCCCAGCTTAATATATGAGAGAAGGAATGTGCATATGTATTATGCACATATACCTAGATGGGAAAATTTAAATTTATCTATATGTATATATACACACACATATATGTAGAAAACTTGTACATTCCATATCAATTGTTTGAAAGAGAACTAATACTAGAAGTTATTACATATCACAGCATGCAAATAAAATAGATAGTGAGTTAGGAATTTACTTGTATACAGCCCTGTGTTGATAAACAAAGGAAATAAATCATGCACATGCAAAAACTGATTCTAGCTATAGACTGACAAATAGCATCTCAAAATGGAGCATGTTTCTTAATGTAAAATGAAAATGTATAGACCTTCTAGAAGATAAAATAGGAGAAAACCTACATGACCTTGGTGTGGTGATGACTTTTTTTTTTAAATATTTATTTTTGCATACAAGCTGGGGTACAGGCTAGAGGCGTGGGGCAGCAAGAGGGTTCACCAGAGACAGAGTGGGGAGCAGAACAGGCAGATCGACGGAAACACACTGCTGAGGGGAGTAGCGGGTGAGGAAGGAAAGGTCTGCCACGCCATGTGGGAATCTCCCTGGCCGGGCTGCAAACTCACGTCGTCCCTGCCGACAGCTCCACAGCGCAGCGCTTAACCACTGTGCCACCAGGGAGGCCTGTGGCAATGACTTTTGAGCTGCAACACCAAAGCACAACCTAGCAAAGAAATAATTGATAACCTAGACGTCATTATATCTCAAATCTTTTCATTGAAATACTATACCGGGCCTCCCTGGTGGCGCAGCGGTTGAGCACTGTGCTGTGGAGCTGTCGGCAGCAGCAATGCAGGTTGGGGGCCAGCAGGGGAGATTCCCACATGGTGCAGCAGACCTCTCCTGCCTCGCCCGCTGCCCCCCTCAGCAGTGTATTTCTGTTGATCTGCCTGTTCTGCTCCCCACTCTGTCTCTGCTGAACCCTCTCACCGCCCCACACCTCTGGCCTGTACCCCAGCTTGTATGCATAAATAAATAAATCTTAAAAAAAAAAAAAAGAAATACTATACCAAGACAACTAAATGATAATTCACAGAGAGAAAAGTTTGGGAAAGCCACATTTGATAAAGGACTATTACCCAAAATAGAAGAACTCTTAAAACTGAACTGTAAGACAAACAATTCAGTTAAAAAATATCAAAGCCCTTAACAGACACCTCACCAAAGAAGATAGACAAATGGCAGATTAGCATATGAAATGCTGCTTCACATGAGATGTCACAAGGGAAATGCAAATTAAAACAACAATGGTATATAACTACACACTTACTAGAATGGTCAAAATTTGGAATGCCAACAACATCAAATACCAGGACGATGTGGAACGCTCACTGCTGATGGGAATGCAAATGGCACAGCCACTTTGGTTGGCAACCTGGCAGCCTTTTATAAAACCTAATCCTACTTTACCATCCAATCCATCAATTTGCTCCTTGATGTTTGTTCAAAGATGTTGAAAACAGGTTTATACGAAAACCTCCACATGGGTTTTTATAACAACTTTGTTCATATTTACTAAAACTTGAAAGCAGTCAAGCTGTCCTTCAGCGGGAGGGTGGATACATAAACTTACATCCAGACAATAGAATGTTATCAGCACTAAACAAAAAAAAAAAAAAAAAGAGAAAGAGCCAGACAGTAAGTTTTGAAAAGACATGAAGGAGTCTTAGATGCATATTTTTAAGTGAAAGAAGTAAATTAGAAAAGGCTCCATATTGTATTAGTTAAACTATATGACATTATAGAAATGGAAAAACTGGACAAGGTAAAAAGATCAGTCAGTGGTTGCCAGGAGTGAGGGTGGAAGGGAGTGAAAAGAGAAGCTACAAATGACCTTCAGGGCAGTGAAGACACTCTGTTACAATGGATATATGGAATCATACTTGTCCAAACGCATAGGGTACATACCCCCAAGAATGAAGCCTAGGGAACTCCCTGATGGCGCAAGGGGTTAAGTCTCAGCACTATCACAATGTCGCCAGCCAATGCAACATAAGTTCGATCCCCAGCCAGGGGACTGACCCACATAGCACAGCAGATCTCTCCTGTCTTGCCCACTGCTCCTTCAACAGTCTATTTTAATGGATCTGCCTGTTCTGCTCCCCACTCTGTCTCTGGTGAATCCTCTCACCTCCCCCCCCCACCTCTGGCCTACACCCCAGTTCTTTTATGCATAAGTAAATAAAAATAAATCTTAAAAAAAAAAGGTTCATCACCAGGTGAGGCTGAGGGAAGAAACCGCTATCAAAGATTGTGTGTAAACGGATCTCCGAGCAATTAAGAAGAGGTAGATGACGTTTCCAACTCTAGACACAAATTTAAAAATGTTCTCAGAGGGTTTCCAAACATAGACCCCCTGAGCAGATGATGCTCTTAAAACAGAAGTGTGTGCAGTGGACCATAGGGGGGCGCGCTTTCCTTAGCTGGGCAAAGAGCACGGGTGGACAGCTCTTGTCCCAAGGTCTGATGTAGAACTTGATCTCAAAACCCTTCAAAAAGTTCACCTGAAACTACTTGCCTTCCTCAAATAGAGCAAGCTGGCAAAATAAAAAGTAGCAGCGCTGAGAATTTAAACTTCGGTGACTCCGCTGAGCCCCGCTGTCCCCAGTCGGGATAAATGGAGGCAGGAATAGGTCTCTGGGCTGCTGCTTTTTTGCACAGAAAGTCTGGGTTGGGCCAAAGCCAGCAGCAGAGAGAAATCAATTACGGGGTCTGGAATGAGAGAGGCACTCAAGTGTCGAGACTTGAGTGGGGGAAGAAGGTAAGAGATGAGCTGGTACTTCGTGCGAGTGACAGGAGCGAGCTGCTTCTTCCAGGGGGGGTGGGGGGGACAGTGAGGAGCCAGAGAACTTCAAGCACCGGAGGAAAAAGGTCGTTAATAAGGGAGCAGAAGTCTGGTGAAAAGGAGCAAATGGCATGAGAGAAAATTGACAGTGCTCCTCTTAAGAGACAGGAAGATTTCTCAATTGCTGGTAGAGACGGATGGATGGGACTGAACAGACAGAAACGGCCCAGCCCAGGAGGGGCTGCCGGTGGAAGCTCCCAAACAAAGGCCAGGCAGCTGCTGAAGAGACGCAGCCCCAAAATAACCCATCACCGGCCAGGCCCGCAGCTGCCCACAGGGTCCGTGTTAGCGGAAAACCCTGCAGCGCTCCTTAGCTAGACAGGTCTCCCCGCAATGTCGCAGACCCCCAAATCAACACGCCGGCCTCCAACAACAAACATGGCCTCTTCTGATTTCCTTTTCTGATCCACCCCTTTTTTTTCTTTTCTTTTTTTTTTTTTTTTTTTAGGTGTCCGTCCTTGCAGCCACAGACACTGGCCGTGCAGAAGGCCAACTTATTTGGCATTGCGGATCAGGCAGAATCAGATAACACTTAGGGGCTCTGGTCTCAGGGAGGGTGTCGAAATGGTTTCTGAGAGGGATGATGCCTGAGCTGAGCTTGCCTACAGCCGTGGGGACAACAAAGCATCGCGCTGAGAACCTGACAGGTGAAAAGAACAATCGAGTAAGGTAACACTGTGGAAAGGACACCCCCTAACGGAGTTCTAGAAAGCAGTGTGGCAATAGTGGGGCGTCAAGAAGCTATGCAGTCAGACAGACGGGAATTTGAGTTCCTGTCTGCAATGGCAGGGTGGTCAAGGGGTGTCTCCTTCCATAATACAGGTGAGTCAGGGATCAGGGTGTGGTTGGCTCTATTGGACACCTGGACGCAGTAATGACTAGTAAGTTCACCTTAAACTTGTCTTCCCGCAGGGAGGGAAAGGTGGCGTGAGTCTCGGGAGGCTAAGAAATCAGGCTGCAGAGGCAAAGGAACAGAGGGGGTTGTCACACAAAGAGATTTGGGTGGTTGGAACTGTGGTCACACTAAGGAATTTGTGGGGGGCGGGGAAAGGACAACTGAGGCTCACTTGCTTTACTTTGCTGATCTGTTCTGGGTTCCATCTGCCCACCTGGCACCAAGGATTCCCTCTGACAATGAATTGGTGGAAGAAGTAAAACACCCATGACATTCATCATACAGCCTGAGCTGCTTCCAAACTTGAGTCTTTGTCTAGTTTTCTCGTTATCTCTAAAGTATACATAGCCCCCACCACCTCAGTCTTTCTTCACTGGTACAGAGACTTTGTTCTTTCCATCCCAATACTTCCTCTTCCTCGCATCAAGAATAAAATTAAAATTTCTTATTGTGTCATCCAGAGTCAGACCCCATTTTTTTTCTCATTCAATCTTATGCCACCTGCCTCCTTAGTGACTGTGTCTCCAAGAGTATTTCTTGATATTTGACAACTAATCCTCTAATATTTTTTTCATAATTTGTTTCTCCAATTCTCTTTATTTTTTTATTTATATTTTTTACATTATTGTGTATTCGCCATAGGTTCCCCACCAAGGGTTCACCCGTGAACTGTTACCATAGTCCCTTGTGCTTTTTTCTCCCCGTTTTGAACCCTTATCCTCCCTCCCCCTCCCCCCATTGAATGTCTCTCATTTATGGTTGAGATTTGGGCTGATTCAATTTTTTGACTTTTATGAAAAAAAATCCTATGAAAATTCAATTAACTTTTTGAGGACATGTATTTTTAATTCTCTTGAGTAAATACCTAAGTGTGATAGTTCGGGGGCCAATTGTGATGTTATGTTTACAACTTTTGAAAATGGCCAACTACAGTTCTAAGTGGCAGTGCCAATTTTACATGACAATGCAAGTGTCTACTCAACCTAAAGTTGGCAGACTGGCAACTGTGGCTATGTGTTTATGTGCCACCGGAGATAAATCAGAAAATGTAGCAACTTCGGGGCCTCCCTGGTGGCGCAGCGGTTAAGTGCTGCGCTGTGGAGCTGTTGGCAGCAGTGATGCGAGTTTGACGCCCAACTGGGGAGATTCCCACATGGCGCAGCAGACCACTCCTGTCCCGCCCACTGCTCCCCTCAGCAGTGTATTTCTGATCTGCCTGTTCTGCTCCCCACTCTGTCTCTGGTGAACCTTCTCACCGCCCCATGCCTCTGGCCTGTACCCCAGCTTAAATAAATAAACCTTAAAAGAAAGAAGAAAATATAGCACCTTCTAGCAGGCTGGGGCTGGAAGGGACAAGGAACTCTTCTAATTCATTTAGAGATTAAGAAACTGGAGTAGAAAAGGGATCTAATCTAGCCAAGATTAGAAAGTCTCTAAAAGAAAAACTGCAGACCCCGTTTTATGGACATGTTTCACCAGCAGGTGTGTGTTTTACATCCCCCAAATTCTTAATATTTAAACATAGAAATGCTACTATAAAAATCGTATCTAATATTTAAGCATAGAAATACATTATAAAATCCTATCTAAGAAATCTGGCATTTTTAATTTTTAATAACTTTTTTCTTATTAAAGCGTCTCTAATGCTGGGTGAGTGGGGGATAAAGCCCTCCAGCTGGCCCTCCCACCCTGGGAAAGTAACTCTGTGCCTAGCAAACTGTTCTTTCAGGCTCTCACAACCTGCAGAAATGCACAGCAGAATCCAGAGGATTGAGCTGTGACTTGTCACCAGCCCAGTAGCAAACTCGCTGTCCTCAGCTCTAACAAGCTTATACTTTACCCACAGACCTGTCAACATCAGTTTTAAAGTGGAATATTCCATCTGAAATAAACATAGACTCACTTGCCATTTGAAAACAGCAATTTCCTGATACATGTATCTAAATAGACTCTGCTCTAAGGGAAAGGGTGTGCCTGTGGGTAGAAAATATGTTATTGCCATAATTGGGATGGCTTGCTACATTTGTCTCCACGTAGACACCACGGGCGCCTGACTACCTGCCAAGATTTTACAAGAACTAAAGAGTTTTCCTTGCCTGACAAAATCATCGCTCTTACCTGCTACCCTAAAACTAAAACAGTCCACTCTAAGCTTATTCAAGCTTTTAGACCCATGAAGAGACTATTAACCTTGGGTAACTTCTCCACTCTGCTCATTATAGTAAGACCTGCTTCCAGAGGAAAGAAAAACAGTAAGTAATCAGCAACATTACTGTCAAAACACCAGCAAGGATGTAACGCAATGGTACTTCAATATAAATAAATAAATAAATAAAATTTTGGAAAACACTTGTTAACCTTCAACATTCACTTAAGAACTCAGTTTTTCATTAATAATCTGCTTGCTAATTTGATGCTTGCATTGATTTATCTCCTCTAACAAACACCTGGTCCACTGATTGGGGTTCTAACTTAATACAAAAGGTAATCCCTTATCAGAAGGTAAGCTGGGATCCAGAGACACCAGGACTCCATCATAAAGGAGAAGTTTGGGGAACTAAACAGGCAAAAAATGGCATCCATCATAGAACTGTGTGCATACAATGTTAGTTTCATGTAACTTAGGTTAGCTCATGTAGTCTAGTTCATGCATTTTGGGCTGGTTATGGCATAATTCAGGTACTTGGTAAAAAGCAGCACTTCTCACTTTGCATGTTCCAAAGTCACAGTAGTGTTGGAGATGTCTTTTCTCCTCACTTCTGTCTTATGATCACCTGCACTCTCTTTAGGAGAGCACTTTTCAATCTTGGCTCTACACCGATGTCGTCTGGAGTGGCAGGCTGGAAGTCTGCTCTAGTTCAAGTTCACCTGTGCCTCCTTCGTGAAGCTTTTCTTCTAAACATATACCAGCATTGCCTAATAATTTTTACTCTTCTGTAGGACTCAGCTTGGAATCGTTACGACATTTAAAAATACTTGTGGATTACAATTGTATACGTGTTTGCGCGTGCTTGCTTTCTTTCCGTGGAGGGGAGCTCCTCGAAGGTGTCTTGCACTGTATATTTGTATCCTTTCTGATACTTTCTCAAACTCACCCTAATCTTTGAGCACCTCCATTAAATAAGTGTAATAGCATCTGCTGTATTGAAATGGGTCAAGGAAAAAAAAAACGCAAAAGCATGTCACTGTAGGTGACAAGCAACAAAGTTGAAGCTTCCAATCATTCTCTAAAGCATGTAAAAAGTTTAGATTCAGATGACACCCAAAGCAAGAGGACAGAAAATTGACATATAACCTGATTCTAGGAAAAATATCTATAGAGTTTAATAAAGTGGAGAAAAAGACTACCTCCTGGGCTTGATTGTCTCATATTTAATAGCAGTATTTTGGGCAAATTACTTAACCTCATTTTTATATTGTCTTAATCTGCAAACAAAATGTTCATACTGTTAATAGTACCAGCCTTATACTGCTGTGAGGAATCTGGTATACAGAGACGGTGGATGGATATAAGCTACATGTAACTTTCAGGCAGTTAAGGATGCAGACACAAATATTGACAAATTTAAACATATTATTGAAAAGATGCAAATTAATTATTCATTACCATGACATTCACTAACATTGGTGATCCAGAGAATTTTTCTTTCTGTTGTAACTAATGCATACCTACTTATCACAACAGTGAGTTAATTTTTCACTGTGGGCAATGCCATGTGTTTATCAGTTATAATGTGCCTTAACTGAGATGTATTTTCTCTTACATCTCAACCAATGAAATTGTCATTCAAAAATCACACATCAGTGCATCATCAAATTGTCCACCTTCAGCCATTTTAAACAGTGCATTATTGATTCTATCTTCTATACGTCTCTTAATCTTGCCCTTCTTTAAGTCTCTACACCCACTTTCCCGAGCATAATTAACTCTTCCCTCCTTTGAGTTTGTTTCTGATACTTAGTACTATACAAAAGAAAATATTCATCTCAAAATTTAGAGAGATAAAATAATAACTATTTATTTACTACGTCTCTGGGTAGGGTCAGTGAAGAAGACTGTCTCTAAGGATGTTGACTGGTTAGGTTTGCTTACATCTAAGTTTCCAAAGTGTCTCTCCTCCCTTAGTGGAGACTCAGCTGGCGTCACCCAAGGAGACAGCCTACATGGCTCAGGATACTTGAGGAGGCTGGACCTCTCTCTCCAGTGACATAATGTGGTGAGAATTCATAGATGCCTCAGAGTTCTGAGGAATAAAAGCAGAAGTGACCAGACTGCTTAAAATCTAGCCTGGGACTATTTTTCCTTGTACTCAGGAGAGTGACTAACACACAGTAGATGTTCAATCAAGTTTGTTGACTGCATGCATTAATAAATGCACTTTAGTTGGCAAACACTGATCTGTATTTTGAAGAGACATTAGATCTCTCGCACAGAGCAACTATTTTAAATGAAAATATTTAAATGAAAATATAAATGAAATATAAATGAAAATCTAAGGTAGTAAGTACTAAGACAGTAGATATTCAGGAAGTTAGTGTCATAAATCAAAGTATAAATTCAGAAGGTTTATAAGTCTTACGGAAGATTTCCTAGAGGAGGTGAGAACAGGGCATGCAGCACAAAGCTGAGTGGAATAGGATTGTTGCACTTTCAACCTGGCTGAATTCGGGACTTTTAATCTACAATTTTTTATTCATTTTGACCTCACAGATCTGTACCAAATTTAGATGTTTTCTCCTGTATGACATGGCTTGCTTTGCATTGTTTGATCTTCATCTTTAGAATCCATTCACTTCTAAGTGCTCTGAGAAAATTAGCATATGGCTATTGTCACCTAACTTGGGGCGGGGAGCAGAAATTTAATTCCCAGAAATGTAGAAAATATCTGTGCTTAGAAAAAAGAATCAATGTTGAGAAAAAGAGCTTTATGATTGTTACTTGAATTTTATCTATGAAAAAAGTTTTTTATTTTTTTTCACATATATGGATGAAATGAAAGAAACTAGTGGACTATGATGGTGGGCTTTGGGGGGTGGAAGCACTATTGTGACAGCACCAAAAAGGGGAGGACCCTATACTTTCAAAATACAAACAACAATCTAAGTCAGTGTTACCTTAATAAAAAAGGAAAAAATATCAGTTTTCTCTTTGCAGAACAAAAATAAGTAAATAAAATAATTTTTGTGATACTAGAGACTAGATGATGAACCAAATGTTTCTATCTTATGGAGTTGTGTTTTTTTTCACATTTATTATAAAATATCACATAATTTGTGTTTCATATAAGAAGTGTCTGGCTGCTTCACTGAAGTGCAAGGAAGGGGTTAAGTATGTGTGCATACACTTGGATTACATACAGGAAACAAAAATTTAAACTATAATCTTTTCAGTCCTTGGAAGAATATGTAGTTGAATAGCTTATGATTTCACATTTTCAGTAAGTTAAGTATTTGTGTCTTCAAAGAACGAATCTGCCTTTTGTATTTAAATATTTTATCTGTGACTGTTTTAGTTATACCATTATTGTAAAATATTCAAGCATGCAGTCTGCTTTAAAATGAGCTAACAATGCAAATACTATGTTTCACAACCAAATTTTAACAACTGTTAATGTTTTGCCTGTTTGTATCATATTGTTTTAAGGAAAAAGGCTGCAAATGAAGGTGAGACTGAAGCCAGAGCCCCACCCCCAACCCTGGGGCAGCACCTGGCAGCTGGGCAAAGCAGGTCATGCCCCCACAAGCCTCAAAGCTTGACTACCTGTCTGTATTCAAGAAAATACACTTTTCCTTAATTTCCTAGGAGCATTTGCTATCTAAACACAGTGACTCCAAAACCTATGTATATTTTAGATAGTGCCATATGGTTCCTAACTCCCCCAAAACAATATTAAAATATCGTGTGATTATGTTGAAATTTTCATAAATCTTCCATAGAACAGAACTACAGCTACATATTAAAAATGCAGAGGAAATGCTCCAACAGCACGTTGAACAAAGAAAACAAGACAAAGAAAAGACTATACACTGGTTTATGATTAGAGAACACAATCTATAAACTCTCACTTTGGAGGTGGGATTTCTGGACTGGTGTGTGAAGGAGCTCAGCCAATTCCCTACCCAACACTATTAAAACCACACATATAAAAAAATAATGGAAACACCCAGAATTCTGAATTGAAAACTATATTGAAAAGCATTTACTCAAGAAAAACAACTGGACCTTGGATAAAGCTTTGAGAGTCTCCAGTGTTTTTACCTAGATCTGTTCATATCCTCCCCTTATTTCCAGCTCAATCAAAGCACTAGCTCTACCAGTTCATGAACCAGTAGGAAAAAATAGAAACTGAGAAAAGAAATTTTCATGTAGGAAGCAGAAAAAGGGGCCTTTGGAGGGAAACTTGGGTGACTATGAATACACAGAAAGAAACACCTGCAGAGAAACGGCACCACAGGTCTCACACGGTGGTAGAAATGGACTTTCCTAAAATAGTACAAGATACAAAACAAATAAGCAAGTAAGCAACATGTCTTAGATTGGAAGGGGAACAGTGGGAAGGGGAGTGATGGGAAGGGGGATGGTGCATCCACAAATTATTTTTAATGTCCAGGTTTCAACAACATGCAGCGAGTATGATCCTCTGAACAGAATGGGAAAAATCAGGCACCCCAAACTGAAAGGATGCTGACAGCCGGTGCAACAAAGATTTCAAGTAACCGTTACTATGTCTGTTCAAGAACTAAAAATAAGTCATACTGATACAAATAAAGGAAGATTTGATGATAATTTCAATGCAAATAGAGAGCATCAATAAAAAGATAGAAATCAGGGGCCTCCCTGGTAGCACAAGGAGTTAAGTCTCAGCACTATAAAGCTATCCACAGCCACTGCAGCACGAGTCCATCCCAGGCCAGGGAGATTCCCACATGGCGCAGCAGACCTCTCCTGTCTCCCCACTGTTCCCCTCAGCAGTGTATTTCAGTGGATCCGCCTGTTCTGCTCCCCACTCTGTCTCTGGTGAATCCTCTCACCTC
This sequence comes from Scalopus aquaticus, assembly GCA_004024925.1. Taxonomy (NCBI): domain Eukaryota; kingdom Metazoa; phylum Chordata; class Mammalia; order Eulipotyphla; family Talpidae; genus Scalopus; species Scalopus aquaticus. The sequence continues at coordinate 43,845 of PVIJ01012478.1, forward strand.
CCCCCCACACCTCTGGCCTATATCCCAGGTCTTGTATGCATAAATAAGTAAATCTAAAAAAACAAAACAAAACATAGAAATCATTTTAATTTTAAATAGGAATCATCTTCTACATTTAAAATAAAACAGTTGAAATGAAAAATTCACTGGAGAATCTAACAGCAGAAAGAGGTGGTAGCAACATGAATCAATTCACCTGAAAGTAGACTGAAAGAGATCACACAGCCCCCTTCCCCCAAAAAAGGGAAGAAAAACAGAATAAAGAAAATTTAAAAATCATTAGAGAAAGGCAGAACTACAACTCATTGATATAAGCATAATGGAAGCATCATAATAAAATAAGAAAAGGGAAAGAGTAGAAAAATATTTAGAAAAAGTATGACTGACTAGTTACCAAATTTGATTTTTAAGAAAACAAATCAAAGAAGTTCAGATAAATACAGAGACTCATACACAGACACATAAAGTAAAAAAAAAAAAAAAAAAGTTAAAAACCAAAGACAGAGAAAATCTTGAAGAAAGAGATCAGTTAATTACTCCAACAAGACCAGGAGCTAACTTGTGGTGAGAAAAGGTGCAAGCCACAAAGCATTGACAAGACATATTTAAAGTACTGGGGAGAAAAAAAATAAAAAACACTTGCCAACCAAGAATTCAATCTACAATATAAATTTCACAAAAGAAGACAAAATAAAAGCATGTGTGATAAAAATTGAGATAATACAGTTGATATTATACCAACTTAAAAAGGAATATTAAAGAACATCTTTAAGCTGAAAGCATTTGACACCAAACAGTAATTATAGTAATTAAAATACATGTGGAAAAGGAAAGACCTTGGTAAAGTTAATTATGTAGTTAGTGATGACAGTAAAAATACATATTCCCTTTTCCTTCTTATAATTGATTTTAAAAGACAGTTGTATAAAATAATATGTATGTAATTTATTATTTAAAGGGAACGGAGTTGGAGAACTCACGATTCTCAGTCAAAATTTGTTGAAATTATACAGTAATAAAGACAATATGATAGTGCCTTAATGGTAGCAATATAATGGGGTGTCGGAAAAATCATGACACATAGAAAAAAAAATATATTGTGACTTTTCCGACAACCCAATAGATTATAGTGAATTGATGGTACAGAAATAAACCCATATGTCTATGATCAACTGATTTCAACACAGGTGCCAAAAAGATTCAAAGGGAAATATAGACTTTTCAAAGAATTGTGCTGTAGCAATTTGTTATCTTTATGCAAGGAAATAAAGTCTCATGCCTACCTGACACCACACATAAAAATTAAGCAAGTTTGATCAAAAGCCTCATTATCATAGTAGAAACTAAAAACCTTAGAGTAAAACATAGGCATGCATCTTCATGACCTAGGGATGGGTGATTTCTTCTAATAAATAACAATCAAAACACAAGCAATGAAGGAAAATAGATTAATTGAATTTTTTTTTAAAGTTTGTACTTCAAAGCACACAATGGAGAAAGTAAAATAGCTCCATAGGAAAGGGGAAGCCCTTATAAATGAGACATTTCACAAAGGATTTCCATCTAGACTACAGAAAGATGTCTTGTAATTCAACTACAAAGGTCAGGTCACCCAATTAAAAATTGATAAAGGAGTAAATAGACATTTCTCCAAACAATATATTCAACTGACCAAAAATCAAGTGAATATATCTTCAATCATTATTTATCAAGATAATGCAAATCAAAACTACACTGAGATAACACTTTATATCAACTAGCATGATTATAAAAAAAAGACAAATAATAATTAGCAATAATGTAGAGAAGTTAGAACCGTCAGGAACAGGCAATGGTGCAGCTACTTTGGAAATAAGTCTGATAATGCTCAAAAGGCTTAAATATACAGTTACCATATGACCTAGCTACTCCACTACTCCACTTCTATATATATGCTCACGATGAAAACATTGTGCACAAAAACTGTACATGAATGTTCACTGCAGTATTTTTCATCACAGCTTAACACTGCAAGTGATCCAAATATTAATCAGCAAAAGAATGGATAATCAGGGTTTCTCCCTGGTGGTGCAGGAGTTAAAGTTTCAGCACTATCAAGCTATCACCAGTCACTGCAGCATGAGTTCGATCTGGCCAGGGAGCTGACCCACATGGAGCAGCAGACCTCTCCTGTCTCACCTCTGCTGCTCCCCTTAGCAGTGCATTTCAGTAGATCTGCCTGTTCTGCTCCCCACTCTGTCTTGGTGAATCCTCTCACCCCCCCCCCCACTTCTGGCCTACACCCCAGTTCTTGTATGCATAAATAAGTAAAATGAAACTTTAAAAAAAAAGAATGAAAAAGCAGCATGATATAATCATAAATGGAATAGCATTTAGCAATAAAGAAGAATAAAATAGTTACATGTGTTTTTGCAAAGCTATGCAAAATGCAAGATTTCAGTCATCATAGGCCAAGTATCATTATTATTCCATTCGTAGGAAATGTCCAGAAAAGCCACAGCTTTAACAGATGCCCGGGGCTTGAGGGAGTGTTAAGGGGTGGAGAGTGACTGATACTGTGTATTAGGTATGAGAAGGATTCAGAAAAATGATCTAAAATTGATTGCAATGATCTTTGCACAGCTCACTGAGTATACTAATCAACACTGGATTGTGTACTTGGGTGAAAAACAAGTGAATTGCTGAATTGTAACATGTCATTTAGAGCTCACCAAAAATGCTATAATTAGTAAACATTTTATGACCAATCATGGAAAGATTTTGGTGTGACTACATTTTTTAAAGATTTATTTATTTATTTATGCATATAAGCCGAGCTACACACCACAGGTGTGGGGTGGCAAGAAGGTTCACCAGAGACAGAGTGGGGAGCAGAACAGGCAGATCGACAGAAACACACTGCTGAGGGGAGCAGCGGAAGAGGCAGGAGAGGTCTGCCGCACCATGTGGGAATCTCCCCGGCCGGGTGTCGAACACACATCGCCACTGTGGACAGCTCCACAGTGCAACACTTAACTGTTGCGCCACCAGGGAGGCCCGTGACTACATGTTTTTATGTCTACTATATAAATATCTGAGACTCAGATATTTGGGTTGTATAAAGAGTACTCTTCCTAAGAAACTGGCAGGCTATTCATGTAATGTTATCATTTGTATTCTCAACAACAGTGCAGGAAATTTCTACTTGAACCCTTAACCCCAACGAGAGCATTTGAATTATGCTTTTCTCTTGTAGATTTTTCCTTTTTGAAAGATAAACATTAACCCTTAAAAATGAGTAACACATTCATCAGGTTCTCATCAGTTTACCTGTTAGCACCTATATTAATTTAACAAGTATTTTTTAAACATCATTTTCATCATAGAAACATTGTTAGTTTTCTGAGCTATAAAAGTGAATAAAATGTCATCTCTACTTCCAAGAAGAACATGGTATTTTACAGGACAAAAAACAAGAAAAAATGCAATAAAATAAAAAGTGTTTAACAGTTGCTATATAGAGAACGAATACGATTTGGAAAGAACCAATTATTTATTCATCTATCAATCGATTGATCAATTGATCAATCGTTGCACTAACATTTATCTATTTATCCATACAGACATACATCTATCATCTCTTTGTGTATCTATCTATGTATCTATGCACCTACCTACCTACCTACTCATCAACCATATCTGTCTATATGTCTGTCTTTCTTTTTGGTTTAAACAGCAAACATTATTTCTTACAGTTCTGGAGGCTGTGGAGTTCCAGATCAAGACCAATAGATTTGGCGTCTGGTATGGTCAGGCTTTTTGATTCATCGACTGCAGTTTTCTTGCTTGTTCTCACACACCAGAAGGTGGGGAAAGTTTCATGGGACTCTTGCCTTGGGAAATAATAAGATCGAAATAAGAATGCAAGCAAACAACATAATAGACATAGAATGTTTTTAAAAAATCATTGTGGCTAGTGAATTCCTGTAAAGAAAAAAAATGAGTGACCTGATTGAAATGTATCTACTCAAGGCAGGTTCAAGAAACTCACCCTAGGCCTCCCCGGTGGCGCAGCGGTTGAGCGTTGCGCTGTGGAGCTGTCGGCAGCGCGCGATGCAGGTTCGACACCCAGCCAGGGAGAATCCCACATGGTGCGGCAGACCTTTCCTGCCTCGCCCGCTGCTCCCCTCAGCAGTGTGTTTCTGATCTGCCTGTTCCGCTCCCCACTCTGTCTCTGGCGGACCCTCTCGCCGCCCCACGCCTCTGGCCTGTACCCCAGCTTGTATGTATTAATAAATAAATCTTTAAAAAAAAAAAAGAAACTCACCCTATTTCTTGATCCCTGGACATTCTTATTATCCTTTAGAGATAAGGGACCAATAATTACTTTCCCTAGTTAGCTAGATTTCCAGTCTAGGAAAAACAAGTTTAATGGAAGAAGAGGCATTATTAATTGAGCATCAGTCAAGGGATTTAGTGGATGGAGCATCAGATGTCCTTTTCTTAGGTATACAACGTGTTGGTGTAAGCTTGCTGAAATCTTCATCGATTATTGGAACTGTAGAGTAGACTCTATAACTTTAGGTACTGTATTCTAAAAATGTTTCATCAGCAAATGTTAGTTAACATTATATAATGTATATAATACATTATATACATACATACATGTATATATGTAATTTTCTATTGTGTTTAATCTCTGTCTGGAATGTTATAGTAAATCCCCTTACACACAATGAATTTTCGATGTAGCTGGGCACACTGTTTCCCAGGGGGTGGAAACACTGTGTCCTGGGGGAATCCTAAGAGATAAAGTGATGTGTATAAAAGTGAAGCATTACAAATCTAAGAACTTTATGAAAAAAAAAATCAAAGAAAAAAAGAAAGATTAAAGACTTTGATAATAAAATTTAACATCGAGGTTTAAGAAGTCAAAAACTTGTGAGTCCTGCAGCTTGAAAAACAATTGCAATTTAATAGGAGAAATTGAGAATGGTCCCGTAAATCGTTACAGTACAGAGAGTGAGAGCTTCCTTTTCCTGGAGGTAAGCAGTGGACTTTCCATTCTGATGCCGCACCAGTTTTATTGTTCATTGGGTAGACTTCATCCTACTCAAAAGCTTTAAAATTTTTATCAAATTGTTTTAATATGTTTTTGAGAGAAGGAGACCTAGTTTCTATCCAATAAAAAGAGGTATCGGGTATTTTAATTATAGTTGTCCTTGTAGTCTATTAAACCTAAACTTTGTGGAAGTCCTGAAGGAAATATTAATTCAGACAGCCCTAATTTATACATTAGTGAACTCTATCCTTTTAATTGGCTCTGTTAATAGCATTCATTTAAGCTTGGAGAAGGTTAGGGCTGAATGTGTAATGCTTATACACAAGGAATCTTGAGTTTATTGGATGTGAAATGAGTATTATTTATAGGAGGAAGTGGTCTAAAATTAGATGTGAGATTAAATTGTTTCTTTGGGTTGTTTCTTGTTTCTTGATGTGAGCTTGTAATGCTATATATTTTCCTCTTATTATTGCTTTTGCTGTGTCCCAGACGTTCTGGAAAGTTGTGTCCTCATTGTCATTCAGTTCTAGATATTTTTTAATTTCTTCTTTGATCTCTTCGTTGATCCATTGGTTTTCCAGTAATG
>PVIJ01012479.1:0-49467 GCA_004024925.1 Scalopus aquaticus
GGGGGGGAGGGTGGGGAGGGGAGGATAAGGGCACAAAATGGAAGAGAGGAGAATACAGGGGACCATGGAGGTGGATCACGGGTGAATAGGTGGTGGGCTGCCCAAGGGGAATACAAAATGTAAAAGACATAAATAACAATTAAAAAAAAAAAAGATTCCCTAAAGGCATATCATGGAGTGTTTTGCCTGTTTTCTTATATGTATTTTATAGTTTCTGGTCTTGCATCCAAATCTTTAACCCATCTTGAGTTAATTTTTGTGTGTGTGTTGAGACATATAGTTGCACTTTTCTGCAAATGGTTGTCCAATTTTCCCAGCACCATTTGCAGAATAGACATTTCTTTATCCATTGTATATGATTGTCACCTTTGTCATAGATTAACTCACTATATATATGTGGGTTTATTTCTGGACTGTCAATGCTATTTCATTGGTTTCTGTGTCTATTTTTATTCCAACACCATATTGTTTTGATAACCTCATTTTATAATTTGAAGTTTGAGAATGTGATAATTACATTCCTCTTTTTTTTTCTTTTGGATATCAGGGTCTTTTCTAGATCTATATAAATTTCAGTTATGTTTGCTCTATTTCTTTGAAGAACAATGACAAAATTTTCGTAGGGATTGCTTTGAAGCTATACATTCCTTTGGGTAAGATGTTTATTTTAACAGTGTTAAGTCTTCCAAATTAATGAGCACCAAATATCTTTCTATTTCCTATGTTTTCAATTTCCTTTAGCAATCCTTCATTAGTGGATATTTCACCTCTTTTGTCAGGCTTACTCTTAGGTATTTAATACTTATTTATGCTGACATAAATGGAATTATTTGCTTGATTTCTTTCTCTTCTACCTCATTGAATATAGGAATGCAACAGACATTCATATATTGATTTTGTAGCCTGCAACTTTACATTACAACACTGATTTATTGCTCCTAATAATTTTAGTGGAGTCTTTAGGGTTTTCTTTGTATATTATGTCATCTTCAAATAGGGATAGTTTTGTGTCTTCTACAATTTGGATTCCTTTTATATCTTACTCTTGCCTAATTGCTCTAGCTAGGACCTTCAATATTATGTTGAACAATAGCAATGATAGTGGATAGTGGATCTTTGTCTAGTGCTACATGACTATTGGAGAGGAAACGCTTTGTTTTTCACCATTGAGTATAATGCTCACTGTGGGTTTGGCATACATAGCCTCCATTGTATTGAATTATATGCCTTTCATCCCCATTTTACTAAGAATTTTTATCAAAAATCAGTGCTTAATCTTGTTGTATGCCTTCTCTACATCTACTGATATAAGCATATGAATTTTTTCTTTCAATTTGTTGGTATGGTGAATTACACTGATTGGTTTTCAGTTGTTAAACCTCCCTTGCATCTCTGTAATAAGTTCCACTTGGTCATGATGTACAGTTCTTTTAACACTTTGCTAGGACTTCATTGAGTAATTTTCCAACTGTATTCATCAAGAATATTGGTCTATAGTTTTCCTTTTTGTGATGTCCTTCTGTGCTTTCAGCATCAGAGTAAAGTTGGCTTCATATAATGTGTTTGGGAACATTCCCTTTTCCTTAATTTTTTGGGAAGAGATTGAGAAGGATAGATATTAATTGCTTTTGAAGATTTGATAGAACCCACTAGTGAAACCATCTACTCCTGAGCTTTAGTTTCTAGGAAACTTTTGATTACTGTGTCAATTTCCTTGTTTGTAATTGGCCTGTTCCAGTTTTCTATTTCTGTCTGATACAGTCTTGGATGCTTTTCTGCTTCTAAGAATATGTTGCTATGAAGTGTTCATAGTAGTCTCATGATCCTCTGCATTCCTGTGGTGTCTGTAATGAGGTCTTCTCTTTCTGTTCTAATTCTATTTGAGGTTTCTCCTTTTTTTCTTGTTGAGTCTAGTTTGATGTTTGTCTATTCTGTTTATTTTTCAAAGAACCAGATAATGGTTTCATTGACCTTTTGAGTGGCCTTTTTTTCTGTTTCATCTATTTCAACACTTTGCTATTATTATTTCTTTCCTACTAGTGGTTTCTGGCTTCATTTATTCTTCTTTCTCCTGTTACTTAAGTTGCAATGTTAGATAATTTATTGTGCTCTTTCTTGTTTCTTTTTTGGGCTTGTACTGCTATTGGTATATCCCAGAAGTTTTAGTTGGTTGGGTATTCATTTTCACTTGTCTCCAGGTAGTTCTTTAATTTTTTCTCTGATATTCTCATTAAACCAGTGGTAATGTTTTCATTTTCAGAATGATTTCTACCTTAATACATTAGTGATCAGAAAAGATACTTGATATGATTTCAATCTTCATGACTTATTGTCACTAGTTTTGTGACCCAACATGTAGTCCATCCTATAAATGTCTAACAATCCCTTGAAAATATGTGTACTCCGCTTTGTATAGATATATTGCCCTGTAACTATATAGTGGGCCCATCTGGTCTAATTCTTCATTTTTTTTCTTTTAAATTTATTTTTGTCTATATTCTTTACAATATTTTGTATTCCCCGTAAGTTTCCCACCACCAAATCCCCCATGAACCATCACCATAGTCCCTTGTGCTCTTTCCCTCGCCCCCCACCCCCATGTCTCTTATTTACAGATGCCTGCTAGTTTTTGTTTTTGTTTTGTGTGTTATTTTCTCCTCCTGATCTCTTATTTGGCTCCCCTATATTCCTCCTATACATGAAATCATTCGACATTTTTCTTTTTCTTTCTGACTTATTTCTCTGAGCATTATCCCTTCTAGCTCCACCCATGTTGCTGCGAATTGCATGTGTTTATCTTTTTTGTTTGCTGAATAGTATTCTAATTCTCATTTAAAGCTATTTTTCCCTTGTTGATTTTGTTTGGTTGATCTGTCCATTGATGAAAGTGGGGTGTTGAAGTCCCCTACCAGTATTGTGTCGTGATCAGTGTCTATTTTTAGACTTGATTATAGTTGTCTTATATATTTTGGTGCTTCTTTATTTCATACATATATTGATGACTGCTTTATCTACCTGATATGTTGATACCTTAGTCATTATATAATGGCTGAGTTTTCTTATGTGTTTAACTGGAAGTTTGTTTCACCTGATATAAATATGACCTCCCTGTCTCTTTTTGGTGCCATTTTCTTGTCAGATTGCTTTCCAGCCATTTACTTTGAATATATGTTTGTTTTTGAAGCTGATAAGTCTCTTTTGATTTTTATTTTCTGACCCAACCACCTACCATGTGCCTTTTGATTGGTAGTCTCAGACCATTTATATTTATGATGGTTATTGACATATGAGCATTTGCTCATATATATATATATAGTCATTTTTTCTAGATTCTGGTTCAATTTGTTAATTTAATTATTTAACTTTTGTAGATTGAAGTGTTCCCATCAACATTTCTTATAAGGTTAGGACTAGTACTTGCAAATTCATTCAGCTTTTGTTTGTCTGAGAATGATTTTATTTCTCCATCATATCTGAAAGTGATGTAATATTCTTGGCTGAATGTTTTTTCTTTGAGTATTATAAATACAAAATTTCATTCCTTGTCTGTAGAGTTTCTGCTGAGTGTGGCGAGAGACTTGGAGTGATTTAGATGTTGGTGTGGATGAGCTGGGGTGGAATTGGTTCATATTTGTGGCACTCCCAATAACTCTCCTATTGGGGTTTTGGGATGAAAACTTGTCAGTCCCTGTACTCTCCTCAAAGTAGGTATCTATCCCAGGAGGTGGGACCAGAGAGTGCAGATCAGAATTCCTGCTCTGTTATTAACTTTACTGGGAACCTAGTCTGTGTAGAGCCCCCAGCTCCTCCACAAGGTTTTCCCCTCTTTCAAGGGGTTGCACCACCACACTTATGCGCTCCTCTCCCCCATGATTCTGGCTAAACTGACCACCCTGTCAACAGTGTTCCCTGCTCTAGACCACAACCCACAGGTTCCTCTACCCACTTCCCATTCAATGTAGTATGAATGTCTTCATGTCAACCTTGTTGAAGTCTGCACTTGTCTCTTCTGACCAAGGGATAATCAATCCCACTCTTATTTAAGAGGCTATGTGTCTGAATAGTGTTCCTCTAGCACTGTTCCCATGGGTACCAGATGCTGCAGTTCCCTGTTCCAGGCCCCTTGGCAGGGCCTGCTCCACTGCTTGCCAAGACCTACCTGGTATGTATTGTTTCCAGGAACATCCTCTGGAGTCCTTTGTGTCTTACTGCAGCAGGGTTTCTTCCCAGTCCCATCCCAGGGTTTGCTGAGGTCTGCAGGATCCTACTATAATGAAGACTGCTTCCAAGACCTTCCCCTCACTGAGTTCTGTGGGGGACCTACCACCAGTGCAGCTGTTTCCAAGACCTGTCACAGGGCTCACTGAGATCTGCAAAGTCCTACCTTAGCAGGTCTGTTTCCTGAACTCTCCTTGGAGCTCACTCAGGTCTTCCAAGGGCTATTACTGATGGGACAGCTTGTAGGACCTACCACAGAGCTTGTTAAGTTCTGTGCCAATGCCTTTCGAGGCCTATTTTGGTGGGTCGAGCTCCAGGATATGCTTCAGAACTTGTCAAGGACTGCCGTGGTATCTGTGGAGACCTAATGTAGTAGGTCTATTTCTAGATTATTTTCCAGGGCCTGGGGCTTGCTGTTATGTGTAATGCTCCTGCAAGTTCCATTCTACTGTTGGCAAGGCCCATAGACCTCCTGTATGGGCTACCTGATTAGCCCAATCCACTGCTCACTGAGGTCCCCCTCTTCTGGCTGTTACTCCTAGGGTATACTATTTTTCTTTCAGGAGATATTGGGTGTGTTCTGCTGCAATCTAACTGTGAGTATGTGGAGAAGGTGGACCCAGTGTCTTCATTCTGCCACCATCTCTTTTTTTGAAATAATCTTTTGCAAATATAATTCAAAAATTGTTCTTTTGACCAAAATGAAACCATTTATCTGGATGGAAAGACAAAGTAGGGAGGACAATAGTAGGAAATTGTAGCATTTTTGGTGCACTAAGCATTATACCAGACCTTATAGATCACTATGGAATGATAAAATAATATTAATAAATTTAAATTGTTAAAATAAAAATTTAACTAATGATAATAAAATAAAAATAATAGGGTAGTATTAATGCAGAATAGAATTATTGGTCATAAGGGCAAACTGAAATGAGGTAGTAAATTTCAAAAAGTGAAACAAATTAGAGAATCAAAAGGAGGGGAAAATAGAGGTTAGGGCATTAGAGTATGGAGCAAGTAGGAACGGAGAGGAAAGACTAATTTAATCTAAAATGGCATGGACCTACTTTTCCCATTCTATGGTGGAATGTGCTGAGTTTGAGAAAGGTTGTGAATGAGACAGTCAAGAAATTATATGTGTAGATATAGGAATAAAAGCCAAGTCCACCTCACTCCAAAGATTTTTCATGGGCTTGAAGTAAAGTGATATTAGCAGAATAGTCAAAAGTCATCTCCTATGTCTTAGTCTCAAGGATGCAATAGATAGTATTTTGTAATTTCAGAGTTACTCACTAGTTATTATAAAAACCCGGCCTAACTGTGGTATACATGAACTACACTAACTGTGGCATGGAAATAAGTACGTGATGAGGAGAGGTTGATGTCTTCAGTAAAGGAGAGTGTGTGTGAAGAAGGGCCGAGAAGGAATTACTTAGGAAGGGAGTAAAGAACTTAGGAGTCGTTATCGAGCTTCAAAGTACATTTTGATTAACTTTAGTGTTCCATTCAGGCTGCCATAGACAAATACTATTGTTTTAATAAAAGTGATTACATTTTCCATTGTGAAAAAAATATATGCTCATTATAAAAAGTATGGAAAATGCAGAAAACGAAATGAATGGAATAAAATAACTGCTGTTAAAATTAATTATAATATTTTTTCTTAAATTTTATTGACTTGTCAGTTGTCTACATACTATTTTAATTTGGTGAATACAACTTTACACTTCCTTGTGTGCAGATGCCTCACTCGCCCTCCAGCAAATCTCTAGTGTCACAACTCTCTCTTATTCTTCCCTCTCCTATTCAGTCTTCCCATACCCCTCATTCCTTCTGGTATCTAGTATTTTTAAAAATTATTTTGTTTTGTCTGTTTGTTTTCTTTGATTACTTATATTTTAAAAATGAGTAAAACCATCTAGAAACTTTTTAACTTTCTCATTTACTTCACATAGCACAATCACCTCAATATCTATGCATTTTGCCCTAAAATACACTATTTCATCTTTTTTCAGTTTAGTAGGATTCCACTGGTTATATATTCCACAATTTCTTTATGCAGTCATCAGATGATGGACATTTAGTTTGGTGTCATGATTTAACTATTGTGAAGAATGCACTATGGGCATAGGGAGTGCATAAATATTTTTGTATTAGTGTTTTCATTTTCTTTGGATAAATACTTACAAGTGGTATTGCTGAAACATAGGGTATTTTCATTCATTTTTTTTTTAAGACTCTTCATAACACTGTCCATCGAGGCTGCACCAAATTACATCCCCACCAATAGTGGATTAGTGTTCATTTTTCTAAACATCCTCACCAACAATTGTTTCCAGACTATTTGATAGAGACCATTCACGGAGCTAAAGTGACAACTCATTGTGGTTTTGATTTGCATTTCTCTTATAGGAGATGTTAAACTTCCTTTTTTTTCATGTGCCTGTATAGAACTTCTGGATATTCTTTTTGTAGAAGAATCTATTTAGGTTTTTTGTCCATTATTTGATTGGGTTGTTTGTCTTTTGTTGTAGTTGAGCTGTATGAGTTATTAATGCTTTGAAAATTAAGTATTTGTCAGACATGTGATATGTAAATAAATTCCCTCAGTCCATAGGAGGCCATTTTAGTTTTGCTGTAGTTTGTTTATTTGTAAAAAGGATTTTTTCATTTGGATTTGATGTAACCCCATTTCTTTATTTTTGCTTTCGTTTCCCTTGCCATTAGGATTGTATCCCCAAATGCAACTTTATGGTTGATATCCAGTATATTTCTTCTGTTTTCTTTTATGTATTTTATGGCTTCATAATTTGTACCCAACTCTTCAATACACTGTGAATTAATTTTGTGTATGGAGTTAAGTAATAATCTAACTTAACTTGTGTGTCCAAGTTTTCCAACATGATTAATACTTTTCCTCTTCCATTGTATGGTCATGGCTCTTTTATCAGCGATTAACTTTCCATATTTGTGTGGGTTTATTTCTGGGACTCTCTATTTTATTCCACTTCTCTGTGTTTCCTTTTTTTATCCCAGTACCATACAGTTTTGACTACTATCACTGTAGTTTGAAGTAGTGTAGTGTAATACTTCAATTTACTTCTTTTCTCCAGTATTGCTTTAGTTATACAGGGTCTTCTGTGGTTCCATGCAAACTTTATAATTGTTACTTTTATTTCCCTGAGAAATGTCACTGAGATTTTGATAGGCATTGTGTTGAATCTGTAAGTTTCTTTATCTAATATGGTAATTTAAAATATTTGTTCATCCCATGTGTGAACAAGGAGGGCTACCTTTATATTTCTTTGTGTCTTTCGTATTTTCCTTGTAAGGGTCTTATACTTTTCAGTGTATTGGCCCTTTGCCTCCTTTATTAACTTTACCCCCAGGTATTTCATCCTTTTTGGTGTGATATAAATCGTTTGTTTTTTTAATTCCTCTTTCCTCTAATTCATTGTTTGCATATAAACACAAAATAGATTTTTGTATTAATATTTTATTCTGCCACATTACATTATTCATTTAGTTCTAGTAGATTTTTGGTAGAGTCTTTGGATTTATATATATATTACTGTATCTTCTGTGAATAGTGATAGTTTCACTTTTTGATTTATAATTTTGATTCCTTTTTTATCTTTTTCTTGCCTGATTTCTCTGGCTAGGAGGTCCAATACTATGGTGAATAGTAGTGATGAAAGTGAATATCCTTGTCTTGTTCTTGATCTTAGTGAAAATGCTTTCAGTTTTTCACCATTAAGTATGATATTTGCTGTGAGTTTGTTATATATGGCTTTTTTATACTGACATATGTCCCTTTTATTCCCATTTTATTGTGATGTTTAACATAAATGGCTGCAAACTCATCAAATGCTATTTCAACTTTTATTGAAGCAGTCATGTGATTTTATCTTTTAGTTCATGTAGCGAATCAATTAATTGATTTTCATATATTGAACCACCCTTGCATCCCTGGAATGAGTCCCCATAAGTAACAATGGATGATTCACAGTAGGTTATTGTGATCCTGTGTATTTCTGCAAACTTTGTTGTAATTTCGACTTTTTCATTTCTGATTCTCTATCTTAGTAAGCCTAGTTAAGAACTTACCGATTTTTAAAATTTATTTCAAAGAACCAGCTCTTGGTTTCATTTATCTTTCATACACTTTTCTTTTATATTTCATTTATTTCCTTCATTCTAATGATTTTTGGTTTTGTTTGTTCTTTTTCTAATTTCTTCAAATGTAGAGTTAGAGTATTTGAGACTTTTCTGTTCATTGATGTGGACTTATATTTCTATGTGCTTCCCTCTTACTAGTGTTTTTAATATATCCCATAGGATCTGGTAGTTTATCTTTTAATTTTTGTTACTCTCCAGATAACTTTCTCTTTTGATATCTTCATTGACCCAATAATTATTCAAGTATAATGAGGACCAGATAGTATTTTTTCTCTTTAAGTAAGTTGATTTTATTTTTTGGATCCCAGAAAATAACCTCATTTTTAAGAACCAAGAAGACCTTCATTGTTGCCAGTATTCATTTACAGAAAAAACAGTGTTCATATTTTCTAAGACCATTGTCTATGTGTGCCTGTGTGTGTGTGTGTGTGTGTGTGTATGGGGTGTGTGTGTGTGTGTGTGTGTGTGTGTGTGTGTGAAGCCATCAGGTGTTTTGCAGTGATGTCAAAGGCAGAGGGAAAGGGAATTGGTCAACCCTTGTATATCTCAGCTAATTGATGTGACATATTATTTCATTGCAGCAATTCAGCTTTGTTTCCTTACCCACTGACGTGCTGGAAATTGAGGTGAAGGACAAGTTTGCCAAGAGCCGCCCCATCATCAAACGTTTCTTGGGAAAGTTATCGATGCCTGTTCAGAGACTACTGGAAAGACACGCAATAGGGTAAACCTGTAACTGAGACCTCAATATCACTAGGCTTCAGTCAGCAGACCATACCCAAGGGAGACGTGTAAGCTGTAGAAGTATAGTCTTATAGAGACGCAAACTAAAATTATGATATTGAATTTCCTTGGCTTCTCCCATATGTTCCTTAAGCCACAACTTTAATTTAAAAAGCCCTTCCCTTTGCCCCTGAGATATCACCAGTCACTTAGGCAGAAGAGTGAAAAGTCTAAGACACAATATTGAAAGAAACGCTCAATAGAGCATTTTCCCGTACAGGTAGAAATTAAGTTTGTTTTACTATGAAGAATTCCACAGGTGTCCCAGTGGAGAACAGGGCTCTGGGGTGATGGCCATGGAAGCAGCGGCCTTTTAAGCCTGGGCCATGGCAAAACCCCAGAGCACTCCTGGAACAAAAGCACACCAACATCCCTCCATGGCTTCTCTCTGCCCTCAAAAATACAATCCTCAGAAATCCACCCCCCTGCATTCACTGCTTTAGAAACTTTTGCTCCATCTACATGAGCTACTTCCTGCTTCAGATTTTTATTCCTGCTCTTTGTGGGCACACACACATTCAGATTTCTAATGCACCCTCTATTCCTTTGCCTCTAATATCTCAACCTCCAGCTTATTCTTTCTGCCTCCCTTAAAGTTTTCTAACCCCAACCATGTTACCTTCAACTTGAAAATACCACCAAGCTGCCTGGAACCATTATTTAGTGCTCCTGTCTTATGCCCCCAAGGGGATATAGCTATTAAAATTGCAAAGGCTATGCATGACATGCATGCTATCAACTGCAGCACTTTTACACAGCACAGGCTCAAAGCATTTGTTGATGAAGTAGATGAAGAACAAAGGAAAGAAAAGCCCAGAAAGCCAATATACAACATGATAAATTTAAGCTTTGTATCACAGTCTGTTTGTCTTTATGACTCCCATGATTTCAACTGGGTTTGGGTGTAGGATGTATTTCACATGGTCATTGTAAAGCTACTTCATAATATTGACCCAGGACCCTTCTAAATAAAGAAAATATTGTGACTTGTTCTATTATCCCTACATATAATGCTTTATTTAATGAATTTCAAACACTAAACCATGACTTACCAAAGAAAGATACTAAGTCAGTGGATCACTGGACTATGTTATTTGTTTCTTAATTTTGATGTTTTCCTAGACATGTCATTAAAACATTATCAGTGAGAAATTTATCTTTTTATTTGAATGTCACAAATGAATAAATGGAGTGGATAGAGAATCATATGAATAACAATTGGTTTTGAAATATGTCTTTTCTGTTATTGGGCAAACCTGATTTTTTAATTCTTAAATTTCCCAAGATATTTATTCCTCTTCTTTAGTTCAAGGTAGGGGGCAATGTACTCTATTGAAGCTACATTATTGATGAAGCTGTAACAGCAAGTTTTCAAGTTGATTTCCCCTAACTAATTTTCCTTTCCAAAATTAATAATTTGCCTTAGTAGGCAGAGGGGATGGTGCCAAAGTCCAAGGTGGATGTTCAGTCTCTGGGTGGGATCCTGGAATTGGTGTAATTGGAAGTCACAGGTCAGTGAAAGCAGCTCTCAAGTCTTGCTTCCTTCATCCTATAGCAGGCATAAGTGCTCCACCGGGGTCCCTTAACTATGTAGCATTCTTTCTTACACAGCACATATATACCACAGCACGTGCATCTGCTGCTGGTTCAGTCCGTTATTTAGGTCACAGTGGAAAGTACAGCCTGCACAGGAAAGGCAAGCAAAATGTCTTCTTCCCGTCTTCCTTTCTTCTTCCACTCCACCCTTTGTTCCTCTCTCTTTTTTTCTTTAGCACACAAGTGGTCAACCTCTCTGTAAAAGATCGGGTGGCAAATATTTTAGGCTTTGTACGCCATATAATCTATTCCAATTGCTCAACTCTGCCATTATAGCATGAAGACAGTCATAGACAATAAGCAATTCAATAAGCATGGCTACTTTCCAGTAATATTTTTATATGTAGAAACTGAAATTTAAATCTCATAAATCTTATGTGTCACAAAATATTACTCTTATACTTTTTTCTAACCTTTTAAAAATGTGTAACACTCATGGTTGTACAAAGACAGGTTTGTTCACAGTTGAGGCCAATAGGTTGTAGTTTGATGATTCCTGCTTTAGTTTTTTCAATGAGGATTTTCTGGAAGTTTTCCAGTGTTATTGAACAGATAAGCTTTCCATCTTTACCTTAGTATCATCTCATATGTACCTGAGCAAATCATTACCTCCTGTTAGCAGGGTCTCTCTGGGTTTCCTGCCTCACTTGCTGGCATGGAAAGCACACTGTATGGTCCTTAAGAGAAGAGGTATTTACCAGATTTTTGATGGTGCTTATTTCCTTCTAGGGATAGGGTGGTCAGCTACACACTTGGTCGCAGACTTCCAACAGATCATGTGAGTGGACAGCTGCAATTCCGATTTGAGATCACTTCCTCCATCCACCCAGGTATTTTCAGCATGAACTTCATTTCGTGTCTTGTCCTTGTCTAGTGTCATAATGTGAGGTCCCTTTGTTTAAAATTCAATAACCATGGTCCTCTCTAGACATATCTTAGGTTTTATAGTTTCCTATTTCTTCTGTTTGAGACCCAGAATTCAGTGATCTGTTCTGGAAGCCAGGTTCTGGAAGCCCTTGATTGAGATGCTCCTCCTCATTCTGATACCCCAATAGAAGAGGGTTAGACAATGGAGTGGGGGTTGGCAATGAGGCCAACATGGTATGGAGCCATGTCTAATTTATTATTTTACTCACAGCTTCCACATAGGAGGTGTTCAAAAGCTGTTTACTCATTGCATACATGAGTGAGTGAATGAATGAAAGAGGAACGAATGGATACATGTCTTGTCAAAGAAGTATGACTGTACAATGGATTTTTGCAATGTCACAGGAAAAGATGAAAACTACAAATTTAGCAGGCAGCTCTAGCATCATCTAATGTTCAGTTTTTCAAGTTAAAACATATTTCTAAATAAGGATGATGAAATGCATCATACTTCCACTTTTGCTGTCCTCCCCAACCCCCAATAGTAAGTGCAGATCATGTTGGGAATTGTTTGGATTCCTGGGCCAATTTTATGACTTGTTATTAAAATTAATGAAGCTTTTGAGAATCTGGAGTTTATCACACCTCACTCATTACACTCATTTTTTTTCTTTTCTATACTCTTTGTACATTGCATATTGTGAGAAAACACCCTGATTGTCAGTTCTCTCAAATTAAACCTTCTCTACATTCTGCAAATAAAACTTACTCTTCTTACACTGTAAGAATAAGAACAGCCTTACAGCATAGGAGAGTGATTGTTTTCCTCTCATAAGTGAATTGCACTAGTATATTTGAAAGGTGAAGTTCACATCTGGCAGGGATCCAGTAGAGCAACAGGGGGAAGGCAGAGGTAAACTGCAGTTGCTACTTCTTAGATGATTGCTTGGTATGGAGACCTCTTTCCATTTTCTGTTTTATCTTTCCATTGCAATACTCTGGAAATGCTCGAAGCTGTCTCATCGAATGACTGTGGTTGCTTCCATCATCTAGTTAACTTAAAAACTGACTTACCCATCTGTCACTCCGGCAGACCCAACTTAAGCAAACACTCTGACTTGGTATCAACAAGGAACTACACCCCACTCTTATTTCTAATGTCTTCTCAGTAGCAAACATTGTTGAGCACCTACTATGTGCCCAGAACTGGGGTAATGCTAGACTTTGGACATTGAAACCAGAAAATGCATTTCCTTGGCATAGCGTTCTGAAATATACCACAACTGCAAATTACCATTAATATAGGAAACTCACTCTTACAGAATTTTTCAGCAGAGCTTTGACCAATGAGAACCCCTCAGCAACCCCTACATCTAGTATCCTAAAGCAAAACCCCTTAGCAATGACTTACACAGGCAGAGTGTCCTCATGCACCACAGTGCTCTCTTCTGTAAGAAATGACTTTTTTTTTTCTTGCTGGCAGATGATGAGGAGATTTCCCTGAGTACTGAACCTGAGTCAGTGGAAATTCAGGAAGGTTCCATGAACAACCAGGTGGGAAACAGCGATGGGGAGCCTCTGTATCAAGCACCAGAGCCCTCAGGGAGCCTGAAGCCTGAGCAGCCTAGTGAAGGCAGCGCCATGGACACTGAAAACAATGAGAGCCTGGGACTTGCTAACCCCGTTGAGGAAGTGGCAGGTACTGCCCAGGCAGGAGACAACAGCACCGTCTCTGTGGGTCCTGAATGGGTTGGGGAGCTTTTGGCCTCAGGTAGAGAAGATACCGAGCTGCTCCTGAATGCAGAAGAACTGGCCGAGAGGCCGGACCTGGATGGAATGGAGGCTCCACCCGAGCTACTGGATGATGATGAAGCTCCAGGTAGTGCTGGGGACCTGGTGGCAGAGGAAGATGCCACAGAGAGCCAGGCCAGGGGCACACAGGAGAAGGAGCCAGCAGAGGAGGGGGAGGAGGGAGACGTGTCTGCCTTAAGGCAGGGAGAGAACAGGCTGCAACTGAGGGCCTCTGTGAAGCGGAAAAGCAGGCCTTGCTCCTTGCCGGTGTCTGAGCTGGAGACAGTGATCGCGTCGGCTTGTGGTGACCCTGAGACGCCGCGGACACACTACATCCGCATCCACACGCTACTGCACAGCATGCCCACAGCCCACAACGCGAGCGCGGAGGACGATGGGGCGGAGGAGGAGTCCACCCTCAAGGACACCTCGGAGAAGGACGGGCTCAGCGAGGCGGGCACTGTAGCTGCTGAGCCGCCTTCCGCGGAGGGTGGAGAGGAACCCGAGGGGGCTACTCCAGGAAGGGCGCCTCCTGGCCACTCAGGCTTGGCCAACGGACTGATTCTGGATGGGAACGCGCACCCCAGCACCGGGAGTGAGAGCGACTCCAGCCCCAGGCAGGGCGGGGATCATAGCTGCGAGGGCTGTGATGCGTCCTGCTGCAGCCCCTCCTGCTACAGCTCCTCGTGTTACAGCACCTCCTGCTACAGCAGCTCCTGCTACAGCGCCTCCTGCTACAGCCCTTCCTGTTACAATGGCAGCAGGTTCGCCAGCCACACCCGCTTCTCCTCCGTGGACAGCGCTAAGATCTCCGAAAGCACTGTATTCTCCTCGCAAGACGACGAGGAGGAAAACAGTGCGTTCGAATCATTACCAGACTCAGTGCAGAGCCCGGAGCTGGACCAGGAGTCCGTGAATGGCGCTGGGCCGTGGCAAGATGAGCTGGCTGCCCCCGCCGGGAGCATGACAAGATTTGTGGAAGGTCTGGAGTCCCCCATGGCAGGGCCAAGCCATCGGAGAGAAGGTTAGACCTCAAACTTGATCAGAGTGAGATGGGATCACCAGGGGGACATAGGTTTCACCAACTTGGTTTAAAAACGAGAGAGGATCGACCCACGTGAGGTTGCTGTGGCAACGTATGGCTGTCCTGTACATATATGTGTGCATGTGTCTATGTGTATGTAAGTATCTGTGACTATGAAGAGCAGACACCCACCACCACCTCTCAGATATGCACCAAGAATTATAACTGGTGCACACATTTGAGTGTGCCCTTGTGTGTGTGCTTCTGTTTTAACCGATCACCAGAACTGGTTAGAGTATTTGTTACCCTTCTAGTCAGGACAGCAACCAGAGCGCCAAGCCTAGTATCAAATGACATAAACAGGAGGTAGTCACCCATCAACATTAGGTAGATAGCACGTAAACATCTGCTGACTTCCGGAAACATATTGAAGACTAGCAATAAAGGTTATTATCAGTTGAAGAACATTGATTTAACTCTGTCTTAGAATTTAATTAGAATGTGTGCATATGGATATGTACGGCCTACACATATGTGTCATTATTTGTCTGCTCAGTTCTCATTATTGGCTTTGTTTGTTGTTGTTGTTGTTGTTGTTGTTCTTGTTTTTGGCCTATTTTGGCAATGAAAGGAAAGGGTAACATTAATATGCAAATCACTTTGTTTCAAGTCTAATCCAAAAACTGTCACCTTTAGCTTTAAAATATATTTCTGTATTTTAACCAAATCATTCCTTTTTATTCACAACTAAGTTTGCATTTTTTACCCAGAATTGGAAACTGTCTTTCAATCAAGTGACAGTGACATAAGGGGAAACATTGAAAGGTCACACAAAATATGAACTATTCATTTCTTTTAAAAGAGGAAAATTTAGATTCTGCTAGTTTGTTCTTTTACTGTTTAAATTGCTTCAAAACAAACTGTGGTGTTTCTCTAGATTGTAAGCTCATCAAGGGCCAGATTGTATATTCCTTATGTTTGAATTATTAGCAATTTAGCAAATGTCTGGCACCTAAAAAGTTTTGCAGGAACTAAAGAGTGCACAAAAAAGTATTTTTAAGTATTCAGTGGTGTCCAATTCTACATTTCAGAGAAAGAGCCATTGATAAGAAGAAGGACATGGAAATTGGTAAAGAATGAGGAACACAGGAAGGAAAACTGTAGTGACATACAGTATGGAAAGTACCCAAAGTGTGATGATGGGGTGGACAATTCCTTTCTTTAACATGGAAGATGGAAGACCTTCCATCCTCCATGGAAGATCAGATCTAGATCTTTCTGGTTCTAGAAAGATGGCTTGACATCAGACAACTTGTGGATGACACTCAATAATTACAACAGAATTAGTATATGGAGTTTTGGGGATATATACCTAAAAGGGCACAACTAGGAGCTTGAAAGAATACTTTGACTAGAGATCAATAAACTTTTTTTCATAAAGGACCAGATAGGAAATATTTTAGACTTTGTGTGTGAAGAGGGAAAATCAACAAGTGTTCTAACCAAAAGACTATTTATTTAAACATATTGACATTTTAAAATGTAATAACCATTCTGAACTGGAAACCATACAAAAATAAGACTGGATTCACACAGTTTGTCAAAACATTGTAGCCTATGGGGTATATATATGTTGACCTTCGGTTTTAGAGACAATCACACATGGCTAATTAAAAATTGGTTCAGTATACATGTGTATAAAAACATCCTTTATAAAAAAGACTTCCCTTGCCCGTGAGGGATCAACACTCTAGCAGGGGGAAGCCGCTCCATCAAAGAAAGGATAGCAAAGTGTTTTGTGGCCTTTAGTGGAAGTCTTTGCACAGCATTTTCTAAAGAAATGTCTAAATTCCTGAATTCTGCAGACTGTATGCTCAGAAAAGTTTAAGAAGCACACAAAGTCTTCGCTATGGTTGAACAAAGGGCAATATGAAGATTCCTGAGAGGAACTGTTGGTCTCAGGAAGGCCTTGCACATACGGGCACATGGCCTGGTAGGCAGGCTCCCCTCCCTCGGTAGTGAGTCCCTGAGATAATGATATCAGCACTGTGGCTCACATGCCCTGGACTCCAAAAGCATGTGCTCAAAGAGCGTGACATTGGCACAAGCTACCTGATAGATGCACAGGTGCCTTCTTCTTCCAGAAGACTCACTATTGCCTCCATGCTGTGACTTCTAAGATTGTGAATTCTTCACTAAGTTAAGGTCGACTTAATTATACGCATGCCCAGTAGCTCAGTCTGCAACAATTTATTTCTTTCTTTACCTTTTGGTTCTTTTCCCCCTATAAAATCCTCCTCTTTAAACCTCAAATATTTTTAAAAAAACTTTCTTTGGATCGAATGAAAAGAACAATATTATGTAATTATGAGGTCTGAGAATGAAAAGTGCAATATAATATCATGATTATGAACTCAGGTCATGGTGTCAGGCCATCCAGGTATATATTCAATCTTCCCAATTTCTAGCTGGGATACCTTAGTTATGTTACCTAAGTGTGTAAAATGAGTGTAAAGTAGAATCTACCTCATGGGGTTAATGGAAAGATTAAAGGAGATGATGCATTTAAAATGTTTGATCTCTCACTGAGTAAGGGTTTTTTTTCCAGCCAGTAAAGCTAACTTTTAAAGTGGAATATGTTTCCTTCTCAGGAGTTCTACCAGGTTTGAACACATGTTTTGTGTGTGAGACAAGGGTGAATGTGTGGAGCTGTGTCCTTGTGCAGAAAAGAACCGCTTGCTTCTCTATGCTCCATCCATTCAGTTGGCTGAGATGCTTCAGTCACATCATTGCATTTGCTTGGGGTTCACAACAGGTAGGGTCAGCTCCATTAAACCTGCGAGCTACAGTATATGTTTACACTAGCTTGGAGGAGAGATTAACCTGTTTGGTTGAATTAATTATGAGGTAAGTTTCTCTTTCTTTTTAAATTTAAAATGCTACAGCTGGTGACATAACAACTGTACACTTTTTTTTTTTCATTTCTGAAACTAAACACATATAAGGACACACATGGGTGTGGCGTCCACAAAACACTGAAGTGTGTACCCTAGTTTGGGGGCCACCCTTCATTGACTAAAGTTAGAATCTCGGAAGATACCAAAGACATGAGTAACATACCAAAGTTTGGACAAGAAATAATGCTATATATTCAACATTTAAAATGACCCTTGTGATACTGGCACCAGTGGTTTGGTGGAGGATAAGTGGAACATATGCACATATGGAAGAGTAAAAATGTAACTTCTAAATTGAAGTAATAAAGTAAATAAATTTTAAAAAAGAGAGAGAGACACATACAAACAAACAAAAAATTAAAAGGATCCTTTGTCCCCGCATATATCCCTGTCTTTCTTTGTCAGTGCTAGTAATTAAATTGCTAAATTAAACCCACGTTGCTTCCTTCCTAATTTATTTGTTTAGCAGTTTCCCTGGTCCTAGAGAGAATTAATCATGTCTAACATGTATGGGCATTCTGGGAAAAATTTGAAATTTGAGCTCCCACAAAGATCTTAACCACTTTTTTTTTTTCAGTTTATGTTCTTTTTTGACCCAAGGGATAATGAAACACTTACTTGCGTCAGTCATGGAGGACAGAGGAAGGAGAAGGCCATATCTTTGCTCTCTGGCTATTGCACAAAAGCCAGGAACCTATCAAGCAGGAGGAAACCAGTTTGACCGGGAGTTATCTCATAGCCTGGGACCTTCTAGCTCTCCAACAAGCAAGAGCAATTACCTCTGATTATGTGACTCAAACAGCTGTGCTGTAGGCATCCATTCACACGCCACTCTCCTTACAGTAATGTGTACCAGAACCTCTGGACATTGTTTTGAAACATTGTTCAGTTCACTATAAGCTGACTGACAATAATATTAGTTATGTCTATTATAATCAAGACACACATTCTATGGATGTTTATTTCCAAAATTTCTCCATGTCCATTTTCTTCTTCCTTCTATCTCACTTCTATGTTTCAAGTTTTCCTGCCTCAGTCTTCTACCTCTTATCTACTTCATTTGTCTCTTGTCCTTTTCTCTTTCCAGAGCACCCTGGCTTATCTGGTCCTTCCTCAAAATAACCTGGAATAATCATGAGATCCCATAGTTTCTTGGCTCCCCACCCAGCTCCTAGCTTCCATACTATAGATATTTACCTTGTTGACCCACTACTTCTTTGACTTCATCTTGGAAAGGCACCATCTGAGAGTTTCATTCCAAAAACAAAATCTGAAAAATGGCCTCTTGACAGTCCTTCACTGACATGTCTCCAAAGAGCTATAATTTTGCACAGGCCCATGGAGATTGTAAGCATCCTTAGAAATGCTGCACTTCCCTCAATCCTGTTTCTTTTGCTGAATTAAAGTCAGACTCTGCTAATTTTCTTTTGTGTCCCTTTCTGATGCCACCTTCCTATTAAGAATATTCAGATTACAGAATCAGGTTCTGATCCTGTCTATGAGTATAGATCATAGTCATAAAATGTTTGACAATTTTCTTCAGGTTTTCCTCTTAATCATTCCCTCTGTAACTTCTCTCATGAATGACTGAATGTTGCAAACTGACACAAAAAATAGATTGCCCGCTCTTTGAGGATTATTTCTTGTAGTAGTTTTACAATCATGCTTTTTTGATGACGTTGCCACAGCAATGAATAAATCTGAATGCCTTTGCCACAGTAATGAATGAATCTGTATGTCTTGACTATCTTGTCCATAGGTGAATGTCCTATACTCCATAATTCCCAGCCAGTAAGCCAGCTTCCTTCCTTGAGGCCTGAACATCATCACTACCCAACAATCGATGAGCCTCTTCCACCAAGTAAGCTTTAGTTTTTAAAATCTATGTCTTAACTCTCCCTATCAAATCTAAACAGGTCAGTATGAACTTATATGTAAACATCCAAACTCTTCCCCATCCCACTGTACACTATTATTGAAATTTGAAGCTACTGTAAAAATGGACTCTTTTTGACTAGTGGTTTCAGCATGTGATCTTGAAGAGATAACCTAGTACTTTTAGTGCCCCTCAACTTCCAAAATGAAGAGCATTTCTTTACAAGATTTGACTTGCCTTTGCAAATAGTTTATAAACTCTAAGTCCCCAAATTTTACTATTTTATACTTAAAAGTTAACAGTTCAAGATGGAACTATCTTATTGTTCTCCATTGGACCTGAGAAATCACAAACATTTCCATATAATAAAAACAACTTCATTCCATCAGGACCCATGAACTTGCTTTTTCCTCCTATAATTTACATCAATAAGTGATCACCTCAAATTTCTTTTGAAGTTGATAGGAATTGCCTGGAAAAATGTCATCTTAGGGATAGAATTCACTATCATTTACCCTGATAACTGTAATATTTCATTAATAATTATCTAACTAGTCATCTGAACTTGGGGAAATCATTTAATCTTTCAGAGATAGTTTTCTCATTTGTAAAGATTTAATTTTCTCTTTTGCTAATACTTGATTTGGACAAGAAAGTTTCTAGATTATCATTCAAGCTTTCACCTTATAATACTCCATTACATAAATTTGTAAGAAGGAAATGACACCCAAACATTATACATTCACTAGCATCACATGTTTGTAAGTTTTAGAACATCTGTTTGGGTTTAAGCCTATTTTTCAAGCAAAGATAGCCTTTTAAGATTTAGTAAATTTTTACAACTACAAAATCTTAGGATACAAGGAATCAATGTTTCTTTACATTCCTTTGCCTTTACTTACATCAAGAAGTTATAACAGTTTTCAAAAGGAGAAATGCTTATTATTTAGCTCATTTATTCTTGGTAATATGACATATTTTTCATTTGCCCCATTCTTCTATTCAATTGTAATGTTTCAATGAGAAAACAATAGATATCTTTGATATATCAGCTAAATTAAAGGGATATATTTGTCTTAGGGGACCAATTAGACATTATGTCCTTTAACTTTTGATACCTGATCTCTTTCTTCATTTATATATTGATATGTGGATATGCCATAAGTGGATAGTAAAATTTCAGTGTCACTGTAAATACTTCCTAATTAGCACTTATCTGACAAATATCTATCACACATTCTCTCCAGAAAAAATAAGCTTCCCCCAAAACAAATAACTAAAAATATATGTATACATGAATTGACCTCCAATAAGCAATTAGAGTTACTGTAACTAGCTATACTAGTCGCAGATAATTTTACATACAGATATAAAGAATGGAACATAAGTCTATTTTAAATAATTACTTTATATAAACTGCTTTTAATAACAAAAGCAAATTTTCTCCAGATAGGCTTTAATTTTCTGTCCCTGCGAAACTGAAATTTATTAATTAAGTCTAACGGAGTTTTCTTAGATCAGCTCACATAAAGCATGATGACTTCATGACTGATAGTCATTCTTTCAACAAATGTTCATTGACTGCTTACTCTGTTTGAGGTTCTGTTTTAGGTGAACATAACAGACAAAGAGACCTGCCCTTGTGGAGCTTACTGTCTGGTCTTACAAAAACATATTAATATACAATAAAAATAATAAATGAAGAAAGAAAAGTAGGGGAAGACGATCTGGAGTGGTGGTTGTTTTTCAATTTTAAATAGGGTGATCGATTAGACTTCATTGAAAAAAAATATTTGAAGCTAGACTTGGAAGAGGTAGGGAAACTGTCCATGCAAATACTGGGGAGCTTCCTGCCAATTTCTAGTTGGAAACACCCTGGTGGGGCTGAGGAACATCAAGGAGACCAGATTTAAGAAAGGAGAAGTAACAGCCGATGAAGTCAGGCAGAAAACGGGGTTCCAGATGTGGTAAGGCTTTGTAGACTATCGTAAGGGTCTTACTCTGGATGAAAATGGGACATTGTAGGGTTCGGAGCACAGATGGACATGTCTGACTCAGGTTTTCTCTGGTTGCTGGGTGGCATTAAATTATAAGGAAGAAGGATAAAAGCATGAGGCCCAACATATGCCTATTACAGTGATCCAAGTGAGAAAAAATGGTGACTTGACTAAAGAGGATAATAAGGGGTAGTCAGATTCTGGATCTATATTTAGTAGGTAGAGTTGCTGATAGATTGAATGTGAAGTATGAGAGAAAGATAGGAGTCAAGAATGACCTCCAGAATTCTAACCTAGAAAGATAGAGTTGCCTTCAACTAAGATGGGAAAGGAAGACTGCAAAGAGAAGACTGGTAAAGACTTGAAGTTTGCTTTGATCATGTTATATTTGAGATGTGATCCCCATAGTGATGTCAAGAAGGCAATTGCCTGTGTGACTAACGGTCAAGAGAAAAGTCTAAATTACAAATGTGATATCATATTTGTTTAAGTAAAAAAAGTAAGTTTTACAGAATTTTGTTAATATAATAACTAAAGATGGTACATTATTAGGCTCCACATTGTTTTTATATTTCATGGAATACACAATATAATTTACTATTTGATAAGTCACAATGAATCATGCAAAGGAATTACTTTAACTTGCCCCAGGAGCATATAATAATATTAATATTCAGAAATCTGTTAGGGCATCACAGTACCAAATCCATCAAGAGACATGCTGAGACCTGAAGTTGTAATTTTTTTCTTTGATTTATGTAGTAGATGAAATTAAATACTTCTCAAAACAACCTAGACAAGATATTCATAACCTCCAATTATACATGGTTATTATTTTCTGAATGTTTTTAAGAGTATATAGTAAGCACTATGAATTCCAAATATTTAATACACTGATCAAAAAAAAAAAACTGTCTACCTTACTGTTCTTTTCCAGAAGTAATTTGGAATATTGACACTTGTGGAAAGAAATTACTGCATCATTCTCTATTATTTTTCCTTAGAGAATTTGTGAGGTGAAGCTTTTGTCTTTGAAGTAAAGGAATTCCTCTTTTTACCATGGTACTTGAGGACAGGGACATGTGTTACTCAGTACTGTGTCCTCAGAACCTGGCAGTTTCTGGTTCAGAGTGATGTTAAAAAGAGTTTGTTCAATTAATTGAATAGCATGATACTCCTCCAAGATTAATGTTCATCTTTGTTAGATGACAGTTATGTTGCATTCAAGGGAAAAAATTGCCCAGCTGTTACTAGTTTAGAAATCACTGAAATTTAAAAAAAAAATTTGATCGAGATTACCCACTTTGGATCAAGTAGTTAAACACAATTTCATTAATGAACTGATTAGCATTTACAATTAACAGTTTGTAGTTGGATTATCTAGTAATAAATTTTGATCAAAACCTCCTGAAACTTATTTGTGCAATCTGACATTTTTTTCTCCAATCTATTTTATGAGTTAAATTTGGTGTTTTCTGACATTTTGTTTTCTATTGGGCATTATTTGGTAATCCCTCAGGAAGATGTTATACATAAGCCATAGTGTTCACAGATATGCCATGCACATATAAAACCATAAATATAACAAGTACAGTGAATTTTTCACTTAAAATTGAGTTGCTATGTCATTACCTGAATGATAATTTTTCAATGAAATTGCCAATATCTGATCTACTCCCAAAAGCTATAGCTTTTCTCATTTTAAAAGGCTGAATGGTTTTCCTCCATTTGCAGTCATTTTTGCTTTTTCTCCTTTGGTCTAATTCATTATAATTTTATCATGAAGCAGTTATTTGCACCACATTTTTATATGTAGACTCTAAAAGTCCATTTCTGAACTATAGATATTGCTTCTCTGTGCTAAGCTCAGATAATTGCGTACAACCGCCCTCTCTCTGTTTTAAAGGCTATTTTATCCACCCCACCCCACCCTTTTATTTGGTTGGTTTTTAAGTTTGAGAAGTAAAGGAACTTTACCTTGAGCTCCTTCTGCTCTTTGGAATGGTTATTTATCCACAAACAGGTCTTTAAAAATTGGATGTTTGTTAATAGTTGTTACTGGTTTGGGGGTTTTTTGTTTGTTTGTTTTGGTCAAGAGATATTTGGCAACCACAGGTGGGTTGACTATACTCTGTGAATTTGCAACTTATTAAAGGAGAGTTTGAGAGCCTGGGTATCAAATCCTCCCATTCTCTCTCTCAAGAGGAATGATAATTGGTCAAGATTACTAAGATAGAGTCATCTAAAGTTGCATGCACAGTGTGTTAGAACTATAATTAAAAGGCAGTTTTTATATGAAGACTATCATTCCCTCACCTGACTTGCCACCCTGTATCAGATTTAGCAAAGAAAGATTTAGTATCAGATTTTGCCATCACATGGCAGTTCTCATCTTCCTGTTGTCATTTGAGTCATTAACAAGATTGACAAAAATAGATTTTTTTCTTTAGAAAATAGAATATTTACATAAGTCATAATTAAGGAAGTGCGGTTTCTGTTAAAATGACACAGTGGTGAATCTGAGTCCAGTATGCTCTTTTCTGGATGTGGGTTCCATGCCAAACTCTCAGAAAGCATGGCAGATGCTGTGGGCAGTATCTCACCTTTAGCAAGTAATCAATGGTGACTTCTACCTCCAGAAGACCTGGAAGTGGTATCTGTTTTACATGAATCAATATTTTGTCCTTGATTTTTCTCTTTTATTACACACCAGACTGGGAAGCTCGCATTGACAGTCATGGGCGGGTCTTCTATGTGGACCATGTGAACCGCACGACCACCTGGCAGCGTCCTACAGCAGCAGCCACCCCTGATGGGATGCGGAGGTCGGGGTCTGTCCAGCAGATGGAGCAACTCAACAGGCGGTTGGTGATCATCATGCAGTGAACCCCAATAATCTGCAGTGAAGGGAGGATGGCAGCGCTTGTTACATTTTTCTCCTCATTATATGAGGATTATATGAGGATACGGGAAAGTAATTAAGTATCTCAAGAAACCCACTCCTAGTAAGCCCTTGGAGAACTAGTTGTAAAATTTGGTGACAGGAGACAAGCTAAGTCTGAATATCATTTGAAGAAAGGGACTCTTCTGAATTTCTCAGTGACCCAGGCTAAAAAACTGATGTTTAATGAAGGATTCATGGGCCCACCCAGATTCACTGAGAGTATACCATGAACCTTCCAGAAACTCTGTGCAAAACTATGCGTAACTATTTTTCTGCCAGAATAGACCACCTCTGTCATAAGAGTCTCAAAAGGATCTGGAACTCAAACAGTTGAAAACATTGCAAGCAGAGGTATCATAGAATACAAAAATCTGTCTGTAGAAAAAAACTAATACATAATCTTATTCCCTACTTCCCAGGTCTGATAATTGCCTTATACTTAGAAATATTAATTCTTTAAAAAAACTTTTATCTTAGAAAAAGAAATGTTTAAAAATCATTTCTGATTTTTTTGTGTTTAGCAACTAAGTTCTCACTAGTCTGAATTTGTAAAGTAGTCATTTTACTTTTAACCTACAAAGAGCATCTCTCTGATGCTGTAGTGTGCACATCATATACGACACTTTCCTTCTTTAGTAGTCAGGAATACACATCACAGGCTCAATTTCAGTTGTATCTTTATGCCATCTTGCTAGTGTGAAACTAAAGCAAGGATAGAGAGAGATGACAAAATATAAAGAACTGATTTAAGGGACATAGCTATTGACAGCAAGTTTCCTTTGAAAATTAACTGGATCAATCAAGGGGGAAAGCATGGACAATTTAGTCCATTAAAAATATTGAGAGACCAAAAAATTGAACTTTGGCTACTGCTGTACACAGAGAGTATGTGTTATTTTATTTTTTTATTGTTATTTATATCTTTTATACTATTGTGTATTCCCCTTGGGTAACCCACCACTGATTCACCCGTGACCCATCACCATAGTCCCTTGTGCTCTTTTCTACCCCATTTTGAGCCCTTAACCTTCCCCTCCCTCGCTGAGTGTCTCTCAGAGAGTATGCTTTAAATGAAAATATTTTTTTGATTATTTGGAACACATCTGCTTTTCCTGTCAGTAGTCAAATGTTTCAGTCACTAATGGGAACCTCAAAGGATTTCCATTGGTTAGCATATTTCTCTGTGATCATATCCACAAAAACAAAGCAGATTGTAAGTAAGAACTTTTGATGACTAATTTTATTAGGCATTAATGCACCAGAAATCCATTGATGTGTACTTTCTGATGGTTGCAACAAAACTTCTGTACTGAAAATGTAGAGAACACAGTGAGTTCATTTTGCATAATGACCTTGTTGATAATCCAAAAGCACAAATAACCCCTATTCTTGACAGAATAGATAACCTGCAGTTGTGTAGCAAGATAGATCAGAAGGGCACCATAAAGCTGCATCTGTGAGCTTTGCAGTCTAAACACAAAGGCAAAATAATAAAGTGGGAGCAGAAGTAAGCACCTTGACTCATGACATAAAAATCTATGAAGGTTTATGGTACTCAAGATGTATAATACAAAAATTAGGCCAAATCCATCTTGAACCAGGCCTCTTGAGAAGTTTTGCAGGTTTTGATAAATAAATTCCTGTCCCCTCCAGTGGAGCTGTACATATGGGAGGGGCAGCCAGACTGCTAAGTAGGAAGTTGTATTTGCTGTATCCATCTGGACAAATTAAAAGGAAAGGTATTTGAGAGAATGCTTATTTCTTTATTTTTTAATTAATATATTTTTTCTTACATTGTTGTAGTCTCCATGGTTCCCCTGCTACCATATCACTTATGAACCATCTCTATATTCCCTTGTGCTCATTCCTCCCATTTTGCCATCCCAACCCCTTGTTTTGCTAGTTTTGACTTTTTCTTCACTTTTTTTTTTTTTTTGGTTTCTCTATATTCCACATATAAGTGAGACCATATGGCATTTATCTTTTCCCTTCTGACTAATTCAGCAAGCACAATCCTTTCCAGCTCCATTCATGTTACAACAAATGGCATGATTTTGGTGGGTTTTTTTTTTGATCCCTGAATAATATTCCACTGTATAAATATGCCACAGCTTTTTGATCCAGTCATCTATTTTGGGGCATTTGGGTTTTTTCCATATCTTGACTATTTTTAGAAAAAAAAAAAAAACTTAGGGGAAGTCAAACAACCTTGAGATATGTCTCTATGCTTTTTAAAACTTAACCTATTGCTCTTAAACATTTAACATTTTTCAATGATTTGCATGATAACCATGATAATGGCAGCCACAGTAAATATAATGCCAGTCTTTTCTCCATCACAGAAACAATCACACCCAAGGGTCATTTTTTGATAACCTGCACTATCAGGAGAAATTTACAACTGTCACTGTCACAGAAAAACAAATATTTCACAATGTTTCAAGAAGGACATTCCCTTGACTGCTGACAGGGATTGTGAAAATCAAATGTGTTTGGAGAAACACACTGAAGAACATGGAAGCAATGTGCCATGACGAAACCCTGCTAGTCCTCAAACATATCACACACACGTTCTTCTTGGTCTTTATGGCTTGGCCACATGACTCTGCCATAGGAAAGTCCCTCAAATTCCTGCCTTTAACTTGGCACACATTTTCTCATTTTGCAAATGTCCAATCTGTGGGCATGAGTTCCCTTAAACCTTCCCAAAATTCCCCACACAACCATGGCTGCCAGCTCAACAACCCCTGATTGATTTTCCTGCCTCAGCTACCTTCCTATCTTATTCTCCAAGGCCATTCTTATCCCTCTGGTATCTAGAGTGGCACCAGAAGTTTAACAGGACTCGCTATGACTATTTCTCAAGTTATTTCCTATACTTTCAGGGTATCCTGAGTTAAAAACTCAGCTTTCACAGATACTTATTGAGCAAGAAGAAAATGTAAATGTGTTTTCTAATTTTAAATTCTCAACTAACGATGGATTTTTAGTTTTTCTGATAATATTATTATAATATTAAGATAAATTGAAGTTTTAAATAGAAAAACAGATCTATAATCTTACTATCCCAAGGCTGAGCTTTGTAAAAAGTTTTATCCACCTTCAATTTCCACATATATGCATGGTCTTTACATAGTTAAATGGCAATATATAGTTTTATATTTATTTTTATTTCAATGTACTATAAAGATATAGTCTCAGCTACATATTTTTCAGGTTATCACTGAAATGGTTCTTTAATTTTCTCTTTAATGTAATTTAGTTAATTTTCCATATTGTTGGATGTCTTGCTTGTTGTTTTCATTCAATATTTTGGATAAGGGTTATTGTGTAATAGAGTGTTTCTTTTTTTTTAAAGATTTATTTATTTATTCATTTGTTTGTTTGTTTATTTAGAGAAGAACTGGGATGTAGGCCAGAGGTGTGGGAGGTCAGGAGAGAGGATACACCAGAGACAGAGTGGGAAGCAGAACAAGTGTATACTGAAATACACTGCTAAGAGGAGCAATGGGCAAGACAGGAGAGGTCTGCCACACCATATGTGTTAGCTCCCTGACCAGCGATGGAACTCAATCCATAGCGGTGATAGCGCAAAGACTAAACCCCTACAGCACCAGGAAGGCCCATGTGGTAGAATATTTCAGAGCCATTTAGGTAATCCTCCAGACAGCATCCTTGATCTTGGGTACACTAGCATATGACTGAAGGGGTACCTAGGGACTCCAAACTGTTAAAGAATACATGCTCTAAAAGGATTCAGCCTTGTGTGCTAAGACAAAGAAAGCAGACTCTTGGTGTTATAAATCTTTAATAAGTGTGCATGTGACTCGGCCCGCGAGTCCAGATCAACGTTGCACCTGAGGAGGAAGCAGGGAGCAAGGGACAGGGGTACGCGAGAAAATGGAGACAAGACAAGAGGTCTGATCAAGTCTCGTTTATTGTTCCGGGGAAAGAGCATATATAGGATGCAAGTCACGGGAGGTTACATTAGGTGACGCAGGGTGGTTCGAGGTCGGGGATTCAATGAGAGCACGGCACAGGAAACAATGGGACAGTCCTGCTGACCTCAGTTTGGGAAAAATGTACATGGAACAGAGAAACAGAAATCTAAGGCAGTCCTCATTGAAACCTAACCTTATATGGGCATCTCAGGCAATTAGGGCCGTAACTCACCGCTAGAGGCCATCTTGTCCGATGGCTCCTGACATGCATGGAGAAAAAGGATATTCCTAATAATAAATAATTTTCCAATAAAACCCCCTAAATTACCCATCCCTTCATGGGCAAATTCCCAGCCAAACAGGGTCAGCTCAAAATGGAGTCATTGAGGCCCAAAAGTTTGCCACAAGTCTAAGGTTCCCTCTAGCAGGAAACTACAGCAAAGGAGACAAATGGGCTAGGCAAGTCTGAAACAGAAGCAGAAATGCAAAATACAAATCAAGATAATGGCTGCCATTGTAAGCCTCCTCAGGTGTCTCTCATCCATGTGTCTCTTCCAAGTGTCTCCTCATGTGTCTCCTCCAAGTCTCCTTCCCAGTGGTACCATTGTGTAAGTCAAAGTGAGAGAAGCAAGAGCCTAAGAACCCACCTGCCTTCCCTATATGTAACAACTATATAACCTTCACCTGGTCACTCAGCTCCCGCCCTAGGTCCCAGTAGTGCCACCCACTCAGGAAGTCTATTTCATGGCACAATGGAACCTATAATTCAAACTGGCCGCATGTTAGGCAGGTGGGGAAAATGATGCCCATTTGCTTCACTGTTACTCTGTCTTTTACACAGGTACGTTCTGTAACAGGCTGACCCCATTCCTTCCCCTGATAAGATTACACTCACAGGTACCTGGCCTTCTCTGTCTTGTCACCATGGCTGCATCTCTGAGTTTCAGCAAGAACTTCAGAAAGCAGAAAGCTTTCCTCCCACCATCCACATGCCACAAACATTGAAATGATTAAAAAATTTGCAAGTGTTTCTATAATTCTCTGCTCATTCCTTTTCCCCCTTCCAAATTTCATATCAGAAGCCTACTCTGGAACACCTCTGTGTCTTCTACCAGGTGTCCTGAGTGAGCTGCTGAGTCTCTCCAGATGAAACAAAACCAGACCAATGATTTTCAAGCCTAGATTCTAATGCATTCAAGTTGGAAAACCAGTGCCTATGGAACAACAAGCAAACTGTTGCCAGGGTACCCTGCTATGTGCTCTTTGCCTCTCCATCCTGGTCTTTTAGTACTGCATGGTGTCTCCAAGTCTGATACCACCAGCACACTTCTCAGAGTCTGCCAAGGGTGAACTCTCTTCTTCATGTTATTTTCTCCATGTCCTTTCCCTTCAAGTTGATGACAAATTCAGACTCTGACTTCAAAATGTATAAACCTGAAATGTTTCATTGTCTGTGATCGTATGTCTCTTACACATCTATAAAGTTTTTCGCTCACTATTAAGGTATGATTTATGTGTCATCCCTCCCACTTTTTTCCATCTTAACTGTGTTTGTTCAGAGAGCAACATCATATACTAGTCTTTTCTTTGATCTGAAACTCCAGCACAGATCCAGGTCACACTGGAAGAGTTAGAAACTATTCACTAAGTACTTGGTAAAGTGACTGACTAGCTGAATAACTGACTAATTCCCCAACTGAGGGAAAAAAGTAAAATGAACCTTTGGATAAGCAGAAAACATACATTTGCTTGCCAGCATGTTTTCAGTGTATAATATTTCCACAATCCCTGCCAATCTTATCAGATGCCTGTCAAATAAAAATGAGAACTATTTTATAGCTTGTAGACTGACTATAATAACAGAGGTTACTCATATCTTAGTGGTAACACTTTAAGTTTTCTCACTCCTTTGTTTATACTTAGCCTCATTTTATTTCACACAGAGCAGGTGTTGTTTTTTATTAGTATTTATGTAGCTTTTTTAAAAGTCACTCTACTTGAGATTCATGGTAGCTTACAAAACAGAAAGAAATAAAATTATCCAGATATACTTCTGTTTGGTTCTCTGGTCAAGTTTTAGCATTTCTTTCCTAACACTGAAGACAATTATCTGTGATTTCCCCAGTTATCTGATTCAGTGCATCAGCCCCCAACAAGCTAACAAACAAAACATAACTCCTGACTCTCCATTTTCTGATGCAAAGGTATCAAAATATTCAGCGAACCATTGCAACAGAGAGGTCTGAAGAAGATTCTGGAAGCCAAAGTTGTGAGCAGATCCCAACAGGAGGTGGCACTGGAGGTGGTGGGAGTGACTCGGAGGCCGAATCTTCTCAGTCAAGCTTAGGTATGGGGAAGAGGTCCCCTGACTCCTGGGATGTCAACCAGTGGCTTTGGGACAGCATGTGAGCCTCTGGTGGGATGACGACTTGCTCTTGTGTGTAGAGAGCAATAGAATGAGTGGATGGAGGAGAAAGAGGTTTGGTGCCAATTGAGGTGAACCAGGAAGAAAAATCGATTCACAGTGATGAGAACATCAGCATCAGGGGTGGGGCTCTGGAGACAGACTGGGTTTGCTATAGTCCTGGTGTTTCAAGGCAATTTTTTCAGTAGTTTAATCATTTCTTGTAAGTACATTTATTTGTTTGTGTCCTACGGGTTTTCCACTTACAAATAAAACATTCAATAACAATTCAGCCTACTTCAAAGGAACCACAGGACAATATAAGGAATAATTACTCTTTTGTACTGA
Source organism: Scalopus aquaticus (assembly GCA_004024925.1). Lineage (NCBI taxonomy): Eukaryota > Metazoa > Chordata > Mammalia > Eulipotyphla > Talpidae > Scalopus > Scalopus aquaticus. Next base: position 30,929 of record PVIJ01012479.1, read on the forward strand.
AAATAAAATACAGTTGCCTCAAGGGAGAAACTTGGAAGTAAAGGTTTTCTAGCAGACTTTTGGTTACATTCATTGCTATCTGAATAGCATTTCACCAAATAATCGGTACTTGGCTCACCACCAGGGTGAATCTGCCTGGAACTCAAGGAGAATATAAAAGGCACAGAAGACAGGCTTCTGCTTTGTGTACTTAATAGTCTAGCTGACATAAGATTATGACATCCTAGTAAGCGACTTTATTTTTAAATTGGGTTAAATGAAAGCAGATTTATTTGCAAAAAGAAAGCTCATTGAACAGTCTAAGCAAGTCGGCATGTGCCTCAAGACCTGGCCCGTCTCAGCTCTCTATGGCAGCTTGGAGTACTGTACATTTTCAGCCATCTTTTAAGTACACATGAACAGTTCCAGCAACAACTTTACCTCTACTCTGTTCACTTTACCAGATATAGTCACTCAATGGAGTAGTTTGGGTTCTTCTAGTATTAATTTATTTGACCTTTTGAGAGACATGTGGAAAAAATATTTGATTTGGTCAAATAAATAGAAACATGAGGAAAAAGGAAAAATGAGAACACTTTTTTTCTGGGTTTGGTATTGGTTTGGTTGGCATTTGCTGTTGTAACAAACCAGTGCAAAAGTTAATAGCTTAAACTCACAGCCATGTATAGCTCCCCCAACTCTGCAGGTGGGCAGTCTGAGCTGAGCTGGCTGGGTCCTCAGGACACTGCCGAGCCTGGGCATGTGTACTTGGTCAGCGGTCAAAGGGGTTCCGGATTGACTGACTGGAGGTGGCCTCAGTGTGTGAAACCACTCTAATCTGCCCGGCTTCTCCTCTTGCACCAGGCTAAGCCCAGCTTATTCTCACAATGGGAGGGCGAGGGCACACAGGCCTCTTGAAACTTGACCTCAAATTTAGTATGTTGTCACCTCTACCAACTTCTGTTAGATGAAACAAGGGATCAGCATGATTCAACAGGTTGCAAAGTGCTGGGAATGTGGATGCAGGGCAGAGAGGATTTTCTACAAATAATCTATGGTTAGCAATTTGTAAAGAAAATAAACAAAACGTCTTTGGGATAAAAGGAGATGTCCAAAGACTTGAGGCTACCCAAAGTTATGCAGGAACATCTTAGGAAATAACAATTCTTAACTGGAATAGACAGAGCGATATGCTACCTGTTCAGATCACTGTGCCAGCTGTTTAGATCACTTAAAAATAGCAGTGCTCCAAATGTGAAGGTGAAGACATGTGTTACTGGTATGGAAAGAGAAGTATTATGTTTGAAACTACTTTTTTTCTGATGTACTGTGTTGCTTTGCTTCACTTTTTCCAGATCTGAGGAGAGAAGGATCACTTTCTCCAGTAAACTCACAAAAAATCACCTTGCTGCTGCAGTCCCCAGCGGTCAAGTTCATCACCAACCCTGAGTTCTTCACAGTACTCCATGCCAATTATGTGAGTGCTCCAAAATGCTTGCAAGGGAGCCTAGCCTGGCATCTGTCAAGAGTCAAAACACAATTTACAAAGCCATTTGACAGACTAAAGAGAGAATAATTTAAGCAATGCAAGGAAAAAATAATGACAAGACAGCTCAGTCCACTCTTTTTACTGTCTATGAATCTCCCCAAAAGAGAAAAGCTGGATTTGGAAATGTTATTGCCTTTTGAGGTTTTTGTCTGGCTCAAATATATTAACGTCAGTGAAAGTCTTTACAATTTTTTATTATTGTTATAATTTTAAAGGAACAAGATTATGAAATTGACAGATTCCCTTTAGCCTAAATCATTTTATAAAATCATTTTCATTAAAGAAATTTTAAAATATATTTCTACTAGATAACTAGGTTTCCTTTTAATGTAATTAGTTTCAAATGTCATCCTTAAGTTATATTTGCTATGATTTTTACATACGGAGTTTTTTCATTTCTTTGTGGGGGTGTTTTAAAGAGAAAAGTTATGTAGTACCAATATAGTTATTATTTCTTTCACTAGACAATCATTTTCTGTAGTCCAGGTATAGATCTGAGGGCTGGGGTCACAAATAATAGTTAGGGTAAAGGAACTCCCCATTTTGTGGAACAACATACATGTAAATAGAGGACAGGACCTGACCTCAGAGAGGAACAAAAAGCTTTGGAAACACAGGATGGAACACTGGGGAATATCACCATGGAGAGGAATGCTGAATTGAGTTTTGAAGGTTTAAAGTGGGTGCAGAGGGAGTTACAGGCAAAGGGAGAGGGGACATAACTGTGAAAGGTCTGGTGTGCCTGGAGCATAGTGACAGGCAGAAGGAAGAGGAAAAGCTTAGGAATAAGTAGCCAAACCTTTGACAAGTCATGAAAAGGAGCCTGGACCTATTTGAGTAGGAGGCGGGAAACAACAGTCAGACATTGGGGTTATAAGATCCTAGCGATTGAGTGAATTATTTTCTCTGTCCGAATTATGGAATAGAGGCTGAGAGGCTAGATTAAGAGACTAATTCAACCTCAAAAGTGAGAGATGATCACTTCTTGACTTAGGAAACAACTAGTTGCTTGAAAAGAAATGACTCACTTCAGGATATATTTCTGTGCTGAGTCAGTAGTACCAGAGACCAGTGTGATTGAACAGGGACAGGAAATAAAGACTCAAGAAAATCTGAATCCTTTCTATTTGAGCACCTAAGTTAAATGTGTGACTTCACTAAGCAGGTGAAGAGGACTGATTAGGTGATAAGATGTGGAGGGCAGAAGAAACCAGTGTTTAGCAAATTATATTTAAGGTACCTCTGGGACTGCAGCTGTCCCACAGGTCCCAGAGCAGCTGCCCAGTGGTGCAGGGGTAAGTCATGACAAGGGACAATAATGCCAAATCTGATGCTCTCAGCTCTGAGCACCAGGGCTATGGCAACCCCCTCAGGCTGCAAGCAGTCTGTCTGTTCACCACACACTCATCAGCTTTGTGTACCATAAAGTTGTCATTTGACACAATTTGAAACTTTAATTTTTTTCTCATCCTCTAATCCCACCACATACAAAAGTTTTTATGTGGAATTCAAAGGAGTGACAGGCCCTGGCAGCCCGGTCTTTAATCCCCAGGGACCCTAAATTAATACTTCCCGTTATAGACATATAAGTGGACCAAGGGCAGACCTGTGTAGTCACTGAAGTCATGGAGGAGAGGAAGGATACTCAGAGATGTCAAGATAGACTCAAGCGAGCCCTGCACTTTTGCCGAGGGAGAGGAACGAGAGAAGAAAAGAGGTAGAGTGAGGGGGATTTTTGAGATGCACCAGGAGGTTAACGGGGTCCAAGATGCTGAGCAGCCAGTACAGCGGGGATCACACACAGGTCCAAGTGTGTTTATGATGTGCTTTTACTTGAGTAAGACGCCTCTTTCTGAGGCCTCCATCTCAAAGCTCACAAGAAATCGCTGTTTAGCAATCACATTATACCAAGTCGAGATGCTCAAAATGTACTTTGTATTTTTCTAATCCTCCCTACCCCAAATGGCCTGACCCCATCTCAGAGTGCCTACCGAGTCTTCACCAGTAGCACCTGCTTAAAGCACATGATTCTGAAAGTCCGGCGGGATGCACGTAATTTTGAACGCTACCAGCACAACCGGGACTTGGTGAATTTCATCAACATGTTTGCAGATACAAGGCTGGAATTGCCCCGGGGCTGGGAGATCAAAACAGACCAGCAGGGAAAGGTGAGTCACTGTTCTGTGGGTCTTTCATCAAATGAGCTCTTTCCCTAAAGGAGAAGACCCATGAAGAAGTGAGAGGGAGAGTTGGTGTCTCAAAGATGTGCTGTTGGCCACCAGGAAGAAAAAAGGCAGTAACTGTCCACATCAGGGTTTCTGTCCTGTGCATCATAGAATGTTTAGCAGTATCCCTGGCCTCTGTTTACTGCTGCCAATAACACTACTACCAAGTGTTAACTTGCTATATGCCCCTGGAGGAGAGGGAAGAAATCATGCCCAGTTGAGAACTACAATTAAAGTAATGCAAAGGCTGGGGAACAGATCACTGCGTGCTCTCCCTTGTGCTCATAATTGCAAGACACCACTCAGGCTCAGGGTACAACAACAATGGGGTTTGCTAACAAAGGGGTAATCAGAAAAAAAGAAAAGAGTTTCTAAGACCACAAATGGTCAGCTGTCCTACCCTAGAAAGTGTTCACAGTATCCAGTAGTCCAAACCAAAGGCTGCTTATTGCAGGTTGCAGTGTCTCTTCAACAAAAGCCTGGCGCTGATGGCACAGGGATAAATGGTTAACCAGGTTCCAATTATCTCAGCTGCTGGCAGAGATCACAGGCAGTGCTGCTGAGCTGGCACTACAGCCACCAGCAATGCTTATCCAAAGACCAAGCTGACCACAGCCAAGTGCTGGACCAGACACTTCAGAGGCTGAAGGATCAGAGGTAGCTGGACACAGGTCAACAGTGCCAGTCACAGGAGAGAAGTACTGGTCAGCAGCAACGGTGCCAGAGAACAGGGACCAGTGTTACAACCCCTTGAGAGCTGTTGGCATAAACAAAAGACAGCCTTTTAAAGACACTGGGAATAGGCTGATGGTGCCATTCGTTAGGCAATGTCAGAGGCAGGGCAAGAGCAGCACTCAGGCTGCAGCTTGAAGCCCAGATCAGATTCAAAGGCCTGAGTGCTGATCAATCTCCCAAATGAATTATTATCCCAAATTATTATTTTGTGGAGGTCCATCCAAGAGAAGGTCCAGATGAGTCTGATGATCCTTAGTCCTCTCAGCTTATATTCCCTCCAGGGTACCTGCCCTTCAAGCCTGATTGGTCCATTTACAATTCCAGCAGTTTGGTGCAGGTCAAGCTTAAATCTGTTCTGTTTATAATGGGCCACATAAAATGGTCACAACACTTAAGTCCCACTTATGGCACAAATCAAACCTGATTTGTCCCTTTATTATGCCTACCTGGTATTCAAAAGTGATACCTAGGTCAGCTGTCCAGACCTTACCTACACTGAGATCAGGCAAGCAATTACTGCTACCACCACTGTTAGAGCCTGCCAGGGGAATGCCACAGAGCAGTGCTAGCTAATGCTGCCATAGCTTGTTGCTGGTGTGCAGGCTGCACATGCCAGAGGCCTGCAGGCCTGTCTCTCTCCACGGTTCCTTCTGGACACAGCCTTCAAACCCTGTCACATCCTAGGGCAGCAGCAGCCACCAGGCTCCTGCTGTCTTTAAATTTAGGTTTGGCACTTGAAACCAGATTCTATTCAATGACTATTCTTTTGTTTTGCCTCCATAGACAGCTAACTCCGTGAATGAGATAATTAGTTAAACAAGAGTTGCATTTTTGGATTACTTGTGATTTCCCTTATAAAACTTCCTATTAAAACAACCTGGCAAATTAAGCACAGGGTGTATTGGACCTGTGCAATGTTAGTGACTAGCATTTTGCCTTTGTGTGACTTTAACCAAAACTGGTCTTTCCCAGTGCTGCTTTGGAAGGGTGACTGAGACTGTTTTTTCTTCAGCACCACCAGTCATCTCAACATATTTATCAGACAGGCCAAACACTTTACTAAAGAGTTGTCCCTATGTAATCTTTTATAAAGTTTGGTAGAGAACACCTTTTAGGGTTGAAGGAATAAGAAGCTTTGTCTCTCAGGAGAGAATTTCGTTATTCAACTCCTTTTCTCTGTAATTGTAAGCCTCAAAAATCATAGTTCTTTGAAGTAGACTGATGATATTTCATTGTCTCTGGGAATCTCAACTCCTTCCCACACAAACCCCTTAGCCTCAGTATCCAGACTCTGGTATATACGGAGAATTAACGTGTCCATTAGTACAAATCCCTTAGTATAAACGAAGCATTATGATTAGTACCTCTGTAGTGGGGAGAGTTGGGGGACATGTCTTATGTATTAGAAAAGTCCCCAAAGTCAGAATCTTCTCCCCAGGCTTTACTGGGAGAATGCAGCAATTTATACTGGAGGACTTGTGATAAGTACAGAGTGAGAGATAAAGTCTGAACAGGAACAGAAAGTTAAGGAGCATTTTATCAGACTAGGGTGTCCCTGCCTCATCTCAGCACTGCAGCACTTCATTGTCACATTTACATTTATTGCTTCACCAAAATGCCAAGGGGGCACCACTGTGAATAAAGCAACAGAAAGGCAGTGTTTATTATGCAAATGACATACACTATTGCAAACAGCTTGCTTAACCTTAGCTTTCCATGACTACAGCTCTCACACCAGGATACAAACAGCAGGGAACCCAGTGAATGCCAAGGAGGCATCCCAAATGCTATCAAGCCCTGGTTCTGCATGGTACACACAGCATTCTGGCCATCACATTAGCAGAAAGCACAACCGCTAAAATATACACCCAGGCCTTTAGTTGTTTTGGAATGCTTATTAGGGAATTTTTGGTAAGAGATTTTCCCCCTAATTCTGTTTAGTAAGGTGGTTTCATATTCAAGAAAAAAAAAAGTCTAAATCTGAAATGAGAAGACCTGAGTTCTATCATGTTCTTTGTGTTCTTTATGACACAAATGAGCTGTGTGAGTATTTGCACACATGCGCAGTGTGCTGATTCTCTATTAATTGAGTGTGCATACACAGACTCATGGGTGCAAACAAAATTTCTAAAAGGCATGCTATGTACGGAGTTACTGAGGAGAAGTAATCTTAAATTTCAATGGGCTATTACAATGAGGAACAATGGAGGAAAACACAGGAGTAAGAAGACATGAATAAGAGGACAGGCCCATCTCACTCTAGGTATGTGACCCTGGGAAAATCACTTTACTCTATGAGCCTTTCTTTGCTTATGATTCAGTAGCAGTAATAATGCCAGTATTGCCTTTGTTTCTAAACAAAGGTAAAGAGTAAATAAGCTAATGTGGGAATTCATGATAATATGGTATCTGCTATTCTTCCACCATGTAATGCGATAAGAAATGTCCACAAAAAAGGGGGGGAGTCAAGATGGACGACTGGGGATAATAAGAGTTTACCACATTGCTAAAACCCATTGATGATGGGGATAGATTGAAAAAAAAATTTTTGGACTATATCCAGGAGGCTCAACCCCCTCGCCTGGAAAGAATGTGCCCATTGGAGACAGGGATTTTGGAACACCACTCACTGGAAAATGGTGAGGCAATAGCTCATTATGCAAAAGTCAGCTTCGTGGGTGGCTGGAGCAAGTTATAGAATATTAGATTGTCTTCTTATACCTCATTCTGGCCAATCTGTTTCTTGTTTTATCAGCACATTCAGCAACAACAACCTTCACTTTTAGTATGCACTGTGGTAAGAATAAAAAGGCTGGGACTTAATTGTTTTGAATCTTTGTATGCACAATTGCCCTCACAGAGAGGAACAAAGATAAGATGTCTGAGAGCAGAGTCATGTAAGGAGGACTAGAACAAACAAAGAACACAGTGGTTTCTCACTTACCTGTCACCTTGAAAGTCTGAGAAAGCAATCATAGCCTTCCCTCTACTGGCAAATCATAGAAACTATATGCAACCTATCATGGGTTCAAGTGTTGTACAGAGAAGACTGGTTATGATAGGGGAATAGGGACAAACCTGTTAGTGGCAGGAAGAGTAAGCTCTATTAAGGAACACAACAGCCGAGTGAAAGGAACCCATGAAGACCTACTACTACATGAAGGAAACAGAATCTTTATTTGAGAAAAAGCATATGTCATAATATACTTTTCTTTCAGAAAACAGAAATGAATTTTTAAAGGATATCTACTTACCATCCACAAAATTGGACAAGCGTGCATGATTTCTGTTACACAAGAGGCCACAAACAGAAAACAAGCTTAAAGGTAGCACACATTAAGAAAATCAAAATACATATGATCCAGAAGTACCATTTCTTGTATATTTCTGGAAGATTTAAAATCAAATCTCAAAGAGATGTCTGTGCTCCCAAGTTCTTTACAGCATTATTCACAGTAGCCAAGATATGGAAACAACCTAGTCATCTGTTGACATATCAAAGGATAAAGAAAATGTGGGATGTTCATACAATGGATTATTACTCAACATTTAAAAAGAAAATTCTGATGCATGCTGAACGCAAGCCCGCAGGATGTTATGTTAACTGAAATTAGTCAGTCAAGGTAGGAAAATACTGCATAGGATCACTTATATGAGATTTAATCAGTCTAAGAGAAACGGAGTAGAATGGTGGTTTCCAGGACTGGGGGAGGAGGAAATGGTGAATTTCTGTTCAATGAGCATAAAGTTTCAGTTGCACAAGATGAATAAATTCTATAAATCTGCTTTATAACTTTATGTGTATAGTTAATAGTACTGTACAGTATACTTGATGTAGAATAATGCCAGGCATATAATGGACACTCAATAAGTCTCTGTTGGATATTCCTGAAGAAGAAACTAGAAAATTAGGTATAATACCATAATTGTAATTAACATTGATTATTAGTTAAGTATTTTTTTAATTGTGTTATACAAAATATTGTTCAGGTAGGCAGGCAGAAAATTGGGCTCCTTGAGTTACAGTAAAATTAAAATAAATTATAAATCTATACTCTGAAACGTCTAGAGATTTTTAAAAATCTTATCAATATAGTCATGTAATATGAAAGTTACCCACAGTGAGTAACAATCAGACAAGCTTCTAATTCCCCATCCATAAAACTGAATTTATAAGAAATCCACAGAGCAATAACTACAGGTTACAGATGAGAAATAAGAGAGATTATTCAAAGTAATAATAGAGGAAAACTTCCCAAACATTGGGAAGGGACTGAATATACAATTTCATGAAACTCATATAACACCTGATTAACATACAATAGACCTATACCAAGACACATAATAGTGTAACTACAAAGCCTTCAAGACAAAGAAAGACTAAACAATGATGGTAAAAGTAAGTTACCAATAAAGCCACTTCCATCAGGTTTTCAACAGATTTTTCAACAGAAACTCAAAAGCAAGGAGAGAATGAATGATGTATTCAAAAATAATCAAAGAAAAACAAACCAACAAACAATACCTTATACAGAAAGATGTTCTTTCAGGTATCAGTAATAAAGAAAGCCTCCTCAAACAAACAGAAACTGAAGTAATTTGTCAACACTAAACATACCCTACAAGAAATGTTGAAAGGGTCTCCCTATCTAAATTGAAGAGAAGAAAGTCTACCAAAAAAAAAAAACTGAACAAAGAAATGGAAGCAGAAAAATGTGTACAAAATACCAGTACCATTTTTCATATATAAATAATTACCCTTAATGTAAATTAACTAATAAGCCAATTAAAAGACGTAAATTGACTGATTGGATGAGATAACAAAAACCAACTTTTTATTGTCACAACAAGACACAGAATAACTCCAGCACCACCACCGCCCTCCAGCTGCTCACGCCACCGCTGCTGGCCCCCAGCCGTGCACTTCTCTCTGACAGATAAAGAATTTAGAATCATGATTAAGGAAATCACGATAAAGGAAAAGAAAGAAATGGAAAAAACAATTAACGATCTGAAGAAAGAAATTGAGAGCCTAAAGAAGGAGAATAAGAGCTTAAAGGAAAAACTAAAGATCTCCGGGAACAGCGATAAAAGCAGAATCGATGAAATGAAAGACCACATTAGTGACCTCGAAGATGCAAATATTAAAAGAACCAAAAGGGAAAAGGTAAATGAAACACGAAGGGAAAAGAATGAAAAAAAAATTCAAGATCTATCTGAAACCATGAAAAAAGGAAACATAAGAGTAATAGGAATTCCATAGGGAGAGGAGAGGGACCAAGGAGCAGAGAAACTATTTAAGGAGATGATAGAAGAAAATTTCCCAAGTATGAAATTTTCTGGCATACAAGAAGCAAGAAGATCTCCAAATCACCATGACCCCAGATGACCCGCACCTAGACCTATCATAGTTAAACTCACACAAATACAGAACAAGGAAAAAATATTGAAGATGGCAAGGGGGAGGAAAAAAATAACTTATAAAGGAAAACCAATCAGGATGACATCTGACTTCTCGAAAGAAACGCTAAGGGCAAGGAGAGGATGGAGAGACATCGTCAACAAACTCCAAGACCATAAATTCCAACCAAGAATACTTTATCCTGCAAAGCTCTCTTTCCTCTATGAAGAAAAGAAAAGGATCTTCCCAGACAAACAGAGTCTCCAGAAATTCATCACGACTAAACCCCCACTACAAACAATACTACAAGAAGTCCTAAAACCAAAACTGACAAAGGAATGAAAAAGACTAGAATAAGACATGGAATAAAACCACAAAAAGACAAACAAAATGGCCAATATAGAAGCCAACATATCAATATTAAGCCAAGCCGCCGCCGACCTCCAGGTGCACGCCCCGCACCACGACCACCCTCCAGCTGTTCACGCCATCACTGCCGCCCCCCAGCCGTGCACGCCACGCTCCCGCAGCCTCCTTCTAAATGTAAACAGACTCAACTCATCAATAAAAAGGCACAGGGTAGCGAAATGGATCAAAAAACAGAACCCAACCTTCTGCTGTCTACAAGAAACACATTTAGCCACAAAAGATAAACATAAACTGAAAGTAAAAGGCTGGAAAACAATCCTACAAGCAAATGGACCTAAAAAGAAGGCAAGGGGCCTCCCCGGTGGTGCAGCGGTTAAGCGCTGTGCTGTGGAGCTGTCAGCAGCGGCGACTCGAGTTCGACGCCCGACCGGGGAGAATCCCACATGGTGCGGCAGACCTCTCCTGCCTCACCCGCTGCTCCCCTCAGCAGTGTATTTCTGATCTGCCTGTTCTGCTCCCCACTCTGTCTCTGGTGAACCCTCTCACCACCCCATGCCTCTGGCCTGTACCCCAGCTTGTATGTATAAATAAAAAAATAAATCTTTAAAAAAAAATAAAAAAATAAAAATAAAAAGAAGGCAGGGACAGCTATACTTATATCAGATAAAATAGACTTCAAACTAAAAAAGATAAAAAGAGATATAGATGGTCACTATATCATGATAAAGGGGAAAATTCAGCGAGATGCTATAACCCTCATCAACATACACTCCCCTAATGAAGAGGCACCAAAATATATAAGACAATTATTATCAACTCTGAAAACAGACATTAGAGAAAATACATATATAGTAGGAGACTTCAACACTCCATTATCACAAATGGACAGATCAACGAGGCAACAAATAAACAAGGACTTTAAACCTCTAAACAAAGACCTAGACCACATGGGCTTAACAGATATCTATAGGGCATTGCACCCCCAAAAATATGAATACACATTCTTCTCAAGTGCACATGGATCATACTCCAGGATTGATCACATACTAGGTCACAGAACAAACCTCAACAGATACACAAAGATCAAAATCATACCTACTATCTTCTCCAATCATAAAGCCATCAAACTAGAAATATACCATGAAAAGAAAAAAAGAACCCTTTTACATCATGGAGATAAAACCCACACTGCTCGAAGACCACTGGACTAATGAGGAGATCAAAGAAGAAATAAAAAAATACCTAGAAATGAATGACAAAGAAGACACAACCTTCCAGAATGTTTGGGACACAGCAAAAGCAGTATTAAGAGGGAAAAACATAGCAATACAGGCTCACATCAAGAAACAAGAAACAACTCAAAGAAACAATCTAATGTCTCACCTCAAAGAACTAGAAAACGAACAAGAGAAAAGCCCAAAAGCCAGTACAAGAAAGGAAATAATAAAAATAAAAGAAGAAATAAATGAATTGGAAATCAAAAAAACAATACAGAAGATCAATGAAACCAAAAGCTGGTTCTTCGAAAAAATAAACAAAATAGACAGACCTCTAGCAAGGCTCACAAAGAAAAAACGGGAGAATACACAAATAAACAGGATAAGAAATGAAAGAGGCGAAATTACAACAGACACAGCAGAAATCAAAAGAATAATCAGAGACTATTATAAGCACCTATATGGAAACAAGTTCAACAACTTAGAGGATATGGATAAATTCCTGAAACTACACAGCCACCCAAAAATAGGTAAAGAAGATATAGAACACCTAACCAGACCAATCTCAACCTACGAAATTGAAGCAGTAATCAAAACCCTCCCCAAAAACAAAAGCCTAGGACCAGATGGTTTCATAAACGAATTCTACCAAACGTTCAAAAATGAACTAATACCTATATTACACAAACTCTTTCAAAAAATTGAAAAGGAAGGAGTACTACCAAACACATTCTATGAAGCAAATAATACTCTAATACCAAAACCAGACAAAGACAATACAAAAAAAGAAAACTACAGACCAATCTCCCTAATGAATACTGATGCAAAAATATTCAACAAAATCTTGGCCAAAAGGATCCAACAATGCATCCAAAAGATAATACACCACGACCAAGTGGGATTCATTCCAGGGACACAAGGATGGTTCAACATCCGAAAATCAATTAATATAATCCATCACATCAACAAAAAGAAAAATAAAAACCATATGATCATATCAATAGATGTTGAGAAAGCATTCGACAAAGTGCAACATCCATTTATGATAAAGGTCCTTGAAAAACTTGGAATAGAAGGAACATTCTGTAACATAATAAAAGCCATATATGACAAACCCACAGTCAATATTATCCTCAATGGTGAGAAGCTGAAAGCCTTTCCCCTAAAATCAGGAACAAGACAAGGATGTCCACTCTCACCATTGCTTTTCAATATAACACTTGAAGTCCTAGCGAGAGCAATAAGACAGGAGAAAGACATACAAGGAATCCAAATAGGGAAAGAAGAAATTAAACTGTCACTATTTGCAGACAATATGATTATATACATAGAGAATCCCAAAAACTCCATAGAAAACCTACTCAAAACTATAGACCAATTCAGTAACATAGCAGGATACAAAATCAATGCACAAAAATCAGTAGCAAACACTCAGTAGCAAACACTTTTTCTATATGCAAACACTCAGTCTGAAGAAGAAGAAATTAAAAGAATTATCCCCTTCAAAATCAAAACCAAAAAAATCAAATACCTGGGAATAAACCTAACAAAAGAGGTAAAGGACTTATACAAAGAAAACTACAAAACGCTGTTAAAAGAAATAAAGGAAGACAAAAAGATGGAAAGACATCCCCTGCTCATGGATTGGAAGAATCAACATCATCAAAATGGCCATCCTACCCAAAAGCAATCTACAGATTCAATGCGATTCCGATAAAAATCTCAATGACATTCTTCAAAAAAATAGAACGGATATTGAAGGAATTCATATGGAACCACAAAAAACCTCGAATAGCTAAAGCTCTCCTGACTTAAAAGAAGATGAATGGAGGGATTACACTCGCTGACTTCAAACTATACTACAAAGCCATAATAATTAAAACAGCTTGGTACTGGAGCAAAAACAGACACACGGACCAATGGAACCGAATAGAAAACCCAGAAATAAATCCACATATTTATGAACAACTAATCTTCGACAAAGGAGCAAAGAATATGCAATGGAACAAGATTAGTTTGTTCAATAAATGGTGTTGGGAGAACTGGACTGCTACATGCAAAAAAATGAAGCTATACCACTACCTCACACCATGCACAAAAACCAACTCAAAATGGATAAAAGACCTGGAGATAAGACCTCAAACCATAAAGTTTATAGAAGAAAAAAATAGGCAAAACTCTACATGACATACATCTCAGCAAAATCTTTAAAACCACTTCCCCCATAGCGAAGGAAGTGAAAGAAAAGATAAACAGCTGGGACTACATCAAACTAAAAAGCTTCTGTATAGCAAAAGAGACAATAATTAAAACAAACAGACACCCTACTAATTGGGAGAAGATCTTTGCACACAATACAACCGATAAAGGACTGACAACAAAAATCTACAAAGAGCTCACACAACTCAACAAAAACAAAGTCAACAATCCAGTCAAAAAATGGGCAGAAGAGCTAAAAAGACACTTCTCCAAAGAAGAAAAGCAACGGCCAACAGGTATATGAAAAAATGTTCAACATCACTTATAATCAGGGAAATGCAAATTAAAACCACAATGAGATACCACCTCACACCAGTGAGAATGGTGCACATTAATAAAACAAGCAACAACAAATGTTGGCAAGGATGTGGATAAAAAGGAGCTCTCCTACACTGCAGGTGGGAATGCAAATTGATCCAACCACTATGGAAAGCTGTATGGTGTTTCCTCAAACTGCTAGAAATGGAACTTCCATATTACCCAGCAATACCACTACTGGACACAAAAACACTAATCCGAAAGAATATATGCACCCGCATGTTTATTGTAGCACTGTTTACAATAGCTAAGGTATGGAAACAACCCAGATGCCCAAAAATAGATGACTGGATCAAGAAGATGTGGTACATATACACAATGGAATACTATTCAGCATTCAAAAAAGACAAACACATGCAATTCACAGCAACATGGATGGATCTAGAAGGGATCATAATCAGTGAAATAAGCAAGAAAGAAAGAGAAAATTATCGAATGGTTTCACTTATAACAGGAATATAGGGGAGCCAAATAAGAAAGCAACATTCAGCAGGGAAGGAGGGGAGGGGGAGGGCTCAAGAGGGGGGAAGAGGGGAGCACGGAGGACTATGGTGATGGCTCCATGGGTGAACAGGTGGTGGGTAACTTATGGGGAACACACAATAATGTAAAAGATATGAATAACAAAAATAAATAAAATATCTATTTAAAAAAAAGAAACAAGAAAGATATCAAATAATTAAACCTAATACCCTCAGGGACTAGAAAAAGAAGGAAAAATAAAAACAAATTCCACTTAAAGGAAAGAAATAATAAAAAAAATAGAGTGGAAATAAGTGAAAAGTAATCAAAAAGTTCAAAAGATCAATGAAGCTAAAAGTCAGTTATTTTAAAAGATAAACAAAATAGACAATGTCTAGTTAGAGTCACTAAGAAAAAAAGGAGAAAATTTAATGAGCAGAAGCAGAAATGATGGAGAATTGATAGCAGAAAACTAAAAAATACAGAGGATTAACCAAGACTACTGTGAACATCATTATCCCCTTAAACTGTATAACCTAGAAAAAATGGACAGATGTCCAAAAACATACAATCTTCTAAAACTGAATCAGAAAGAAATTGAAAAGTTGAATAGAATAATTATAAGAAAAGAAAATGAAATAGTAATCAAAACTCTCCCCCCAAAAGTAAAGCCCAGGACCAGAATTTTCATCAGTGAGTTCCATCAAACTTTCTAAGACAAACTAATACTTTTCTTTCTCAAACACTTAAAAAAATATTGAGGAGAAGTGTTTACAAACATAAATTTTAGGCCAACATCACTCTGATACCAAAAAGCAGTCAATGACATCACAGAAAAAGAAAACTACAGACCAATACCCCTCATGAAGGTAGATGCAAAATTCCTCACCAAAATCTTAGCAAACTGAATCCAACAATATATTAAAAGGACCACACATAACGACCATGTGGAATTTATTCTAGGGATGCAATGATATTTTGACATGTACAAATCAATCAATATAACTCACTACATCAATAAAGGAAAAGATAAAAATCATATGATAATATCAATAGATTTAAATAAAGTGTTTACAAGAATTAGCATTATCTATAATATTTATTATGGAAACCACCTAAGTGAACCAAGAGAGGCATGAATTATAAAGATATATTGAATTCTATGTACATGGAATGCCACTCCACCTTAAGAACAGAAAGATTAAATCTTGCTCCTTTCCACAATATGGATGGATCTAAAGGGGATTATGCCAAGTAAAATAAGTCAGAAGCTGAAAGAGAAAAATTACTTTATTCATTTGTGGCGTATAGTGAAAAAAAAAAACAACAAAGAAACTGACAAAACTAACTAAAGCTAACCCTAGAAATAGAACTGTTGAATTCAGGCCACTACAGGAGGAGGGAATGGGTGAGAACAAAGTGAGAAGGGGAATCCCATAGTAAAAGACTATAGATGCTTTGATGACAACTATGGTGTAGCATCATAGATATGAAGAGGTGTGAACCTATTCCCCTAAATCATATACAGAATTGTAAAGAAATGTTTCCTTAATAAAAAAAAATAATTAAAAAGGAAACATATTACCTTCATGGGCAAAAAAATGTTTTAATATGTTCAATTTTAGTACAATGTCATTTTGAAATATTATTTTTCAGTGTGATTTATGTGGAATTATATATATCATTATTCACATATACATGTGTTACTCTAAGTTTTTGATAAAAGGCTTGCCTTAAATAAGTGCTATCAAATGTTTTAATGATGATCGCTTCACAGCCTTTGACTAATATCAAGTGCAGATATATTAATGAACATACAGAAATTGAAAAAAGTTTCAAGAAATTGGTGATAGGAGGAACATACCTAAACAAAATAAAAACTATATATAACAAACCCACAGCTAGCAGCACACTCTGAAAATCTGAAAGTTTTTCCTCTATGAATAGAAGTAAGACAAGGTTATACACTTTCACCACTGCTGTTCAACACAATATTGGGAGTACTAGTGAAAGCAATTATACAAAGAAAAGACATAAAAGGAATCCAAACTGGAAGAGAAGAATTATCAGTACTTGCAGATGAAATGATAATGTACATAGAAAACCTTAAGACTACACTAAACATGACTAGAAACAATAAATGAGCACAATGAAGTGACAGACTACAAAATCAATACACAAATATGTTTCATTCCTATATACAAAAAACAAACTACAAGAGAAAAAAATCAAGAAAATTGTCCTTTCACAATTGCATATAAAATAATGGGATATCTAGGATTAAATTTAACAAAGGATGTGAAAGAACTGTACAATAAAATCTACAAGATTATGTCAAAAGATATGGAAGACACAAAGAAATGGAAAGATATTCTCTGCTCATGGATTGGAAAAATAAGCATTAAAATGGTCCTCTCACGCAAAGCAACACACAGATTCAATATAATCCCTAACAAAGTATCAGTGGCATTCTTTAACAAAAGAGCAAACATTACTGATACTTATGGAACCACACACACACACACAAAAAAAAAAAAAAAAACCATGAATATCCAAAGCAATCCTGTCACAAAAAGAATGGAGGTATCAAACTCCCAGATTTCAAACTATAACACAAAGCTGTAGTTATTAAAATAATATGATACTGGAATGAAAACAGACCATTGGAATGGAATGGAAGGTCCTCAAATAAACCTACATTTATGTGGATAGTTAATCTATGACAAAGGTGCAAAGAATATACAATGAAGAAAGAAACTCTCTTCGATAAATAGTGTTGTAAAACTGGACAGCCATATGCAAAAGAATGAAACTAGAGGACTGTTTCACACTATACACACAAATTAACCCAAAATGGATAAAAGACTTGAATGTAAAAGCTTAAACCATAAAATACATAGAAGAAAATGAAGGCAAAACACTGCACACATTACTGACTTCACAGATATCTTTGGTTACTCAACTCCAATAGAGGCGCAAAAACAAAAATAAGCAAATGGGATGACATCAAACTAAAAAGTTTTCACACAAAAAAGTTAAATTAAGTTTAAGACATATTATAGAATAGGAGAACATAATCATACATCATAGATCTGACAAGGGGCTAATGTCAAAGAACTACAAAGAACTCATACAACTCAACAGAAAGAAAGCAAATATTCCAATCAATATTTGGGCAGGAGAGCTAAATAGAAACTTCTCCAAAGGTACACTTATGGTTAGTAGACTCATTACAAAACAGTACTCATCGTTACCTATTATCAGGGAAACGTAAATCAACACCTCTAAGAGATACGATCTCAGGCCCAAACACAAATTCTTTTTTTTTAATATATATTTTTATTGTTATTTATGTCTTTTACATTTTGTATTCCCCTTGGGTAGCCCACCACCAATTCACCCGTGATCCATCTCCATGGTCCCTTGTGTTCTTTTCTATTCCATTTTGTGTGCTTTTCCTTCCCTCCCTCCGCCTCCCCCCCGCCCCCACTGATTGTCTCTCTCCTATTTGGTTTCCTTATAGTCCTGTTATAAGTGAAACCATTTGATATTTTTCTCTTTCTTTCTGGCTTATTTCACTGAGTATTATCCCCTCTAATTCCATCCATGTCTCAGCAAAATCTTGAAAGACACATCCCTCAAAGCGAAGGAAGTGAAAGACAAGATAAACAGATGGGATTATATCAAAATAAAAAGCTTCTGTACAGCAAAAGAGACATTAACCAAAACTAACAGACACCCTACCAACTGGGAAAAGATCTTTGCACACAATACATCTGATAAAGGACTGATAACAAAAATTTACAGGGAACTCACACAACTCAACAAAAAAAAGCCAATAACCCAATCAAAAAATGGGCAGAAGAGCTCAAAAGGCACTTCTCCAAAGAAGAAAAGCAAATGGCCAATAGATACATGAAAAAATGCTCAACATCACTTATAATCAAGGAAATGCAAATCAAAACCACTATGAGATACCACCTCACACCTGTGAGGATGGCACACATTAAAAATACAGGCAACAA
>PVIJ01012480.1:16316-49615 GCA_004024925.1 Scalopus aquaticus
TTCACAACTAGGTCTGGGGAAAAGCCAAAAAAGCTTATCCTGAGTGAGAGGCTTATGCTGGAGTCCTCACGACCAGTTCAGTTTCCAAGGGATCAGAACATCTTATTTTTCTGTCTCCATAAATCGTAAATGGGTTGAAGGCAGGTACCACGACTTACTCTTCCGTAAGACTCCCCTTCCCTAGTCCAAGTGCCTGTAACCTCACAGCCCGTGGGAGGTGCACAGGCAAACATTTTCTGAGCCAAAACCAAGTAAATCTGTATCCAGGGAGGCTGCCTCTAACCAGCGGGACCTGATGTTGGGCTGTTTTAAAGCGCTCGAGTAAGAGTTGACTGTTTCAAAGCGCTCAAGTAAAAGACTTAAAGGCAGGCAGGGCCCTCAGTTTGCATCTGAATACCACAAATGGTGAACAGGATACAACTGAAAAGAGAAACGTGGACTAGGAATCAGGTGTAGATTAATCGTGATGTGATTGTGCCTTTCAAAGTCGTACTTATGAATGAAATGGTTCCCTTAAAACACTAGAAGGGTAGCGGGGAACAGATGAAACAAAACTGTAAAACCTTGCTGTTTTACTCGGGGTGTAATATACCATTCTTGGTGCACGTTTGAAAATTCCCTAATATAAACCACGACGCGCACACAACCACACCCCAGCTGCTGTATTTCAGCCTTCGGTCCCGGAAGACCCAGACCCAGAGGGCCCAACGGCGGCGCCTCATGTCGTGAGAACAGGTTCGCAGAGTGGGCCTCGCACGGCAGCGGGCCGAACTTCTCTCCCGGCGACTCCAAGCTGAGCCGGGA
Source organism: Scalopus aquaticus (assembly GCA_004024925.1). Classification (NCBI taxonomy): domain Eukaryota; kingdom Metazoa; phylum Chordata; class Mammalia; order Eulipotyphla; family Talpidae; genus Scalopus; species Scalopus aquaticus. Next base: position 17,121 of record PVIJ01012480.1, read on the forward strand.
CAGCCGGCGGGCGCCCACCGTAACAGGCCTTTCGGAGCGGGCCGAACCCCAGGCGGGCGCCCTCAGTCTCCACGGTGGAGCGCGCCCGCGATCGGCGCCGGAGACGAGCACACCGCGGCCGCCGTCTCCACCCACGACCCCTAACGGCCGCAGCCCAGAGCTCGGGGGCGGGCCCGCGCGGCGACGTCACGGCGCGCCGTGCGCCGGGTCAAAGTTCAGCCCCGCCCCCGCTTCCCCCTTGCTGTCTGCCTGGGCCTGCGCTGCCGCCGACGCCGCTGTGGGCCCCACTCCGCTCAGTCAGCTCCGCCGCCTTCCTCACCCAGCGCTGCCTGGCCGGCCGCCATGGCGAACGTGGCCGACACGAAGCTGTACGACATCCTCGGAGTTCCGCCCGGCGCCAGCGAGAACGAGCTGAAGAAGGTATTGGGAGCGTGCCGCCCGGGCAGGGTGTGGGGGGCGCGGGCCTGCGCGGCCAGGCCGCCGGGCCACCATGCGGGGCGGCCCACGAGCCGGCGCCGGCCTCGACGGGCCCAGGCTGGGGACCCGAGGCGGCGAGCGCGGCCGGCCGCGGGCCGAGTTCTCGGCCTCGCCTGACCTTGGGCCGCGGCCCCGCCCGCCGCAGATGCAGCAAATACAGCCCCCCCAAATAAAACCCACCCCTGCGCAGACACGACGAAAACGCTTCCTTCCGCCCTCCCCCTGCGGGCGCCGGCGGCCGGGCGCTCGGGGAGGCAGCTGCGACGCGCCCTCCCCGCGCGAGGTCACCACCCTGGAAAAAACAGGTTGGACCACGGCGCCCAGCGCATCCCGGCCCCGGAGGGAAGTTGTCCACGCCGCGGACGGCGGAGCCGGACCGGTGGGTGGGGGCCGCCCCCGCCGGCCGCCGCGGGGCTGTTGGGGCTGTTTCCTGGGACCCGCGACCGCAGCGGCTCCTCCTCCACTCCCCCTCCCCCTTGACCCGGAGGTGGCTCGGGCCTGTGTTTGGGTGCATTGTTCTGGAGGCAGGTAATCGAACTGTGCCGTGCCCGCTTCGGGAATAAACCGTGGGTCCCAGCCAAGCACCTGAGTGTGCACCGACTAAAAATAAATAGGAGGCCTGTCCTCGCGCTTCGCCACGCCGCGAGCCTTGTCCGGATTTCAAAGCACTTGAGGCCTTTGATGAAGCCCCACAGCATCCTCGCGGGGTTCAGAGAGTCTCCGGGTTTGTAAGCGGAGAAAAATGAAATTGCTCCTTAGGCGGTGGGACGGGTGCAGTAGAGAGGGAGATGGACTTCCTGTTACCTTACCGGAAATGCTGGTCCGTGTTATATAATCCATGTGCCTGAGTGAAGACTTAAGTACTGTATATCCCACCCACTAAATGTATGCAAGTTAAACCAGGACTGAGTCACTCCAGTTAATTTAGAGCCCGATTAATCCACCCTATGAAAAGAAAACACTACCTTGGAGCTTCCCTTGGTTTTTCCCTGATGTTATAATTAGAGGAAAGGCAGGAGCCATCATGAGCAGGGATTCCTACCTTGGGTTGATTTGCAGTTGTAAAGCTTAGCAGTCATTCTCTGGAGTTGCTTGGGGTTTTCTTAGTCTCTTTAAAGACCATCGAACACATCAGTGACAAAGTGAAAATAGGAAATTATTTTTTTTCGTCGCACTGTTTCATTGTTTGTATATCTGACTTCAGTATGACCTATTTTCAGACATAATTGCAGGCTACTTTGTTATATTACATTAGTGAGGGAACAATAAGATGGAAAGTGCCAGACAATCCCAGCAAATCGTATTTTTGTGCTCACAAATCTTTAAATCAGTCTTTGTACATAACCCTTTTTTTTTTTTTATCCTTTGTTGAAGGCATACCGAAAGTTAGCCAAGGAATATCATCCTGATAAGAATCCAAATGCTGGAGACAAAGTAAGTTTTTGGAGACTTTCTTCCGTGAGGTTTTAAGAAAGTTAAAAGTCCAACCTATAGAGTCAAATTTTTTTGTGAAAGAGTATTTTGGTGTTGTGATGGGAAAATGAACGTTCTGGGCAGTGGTCGGTGGTAAAGAGGACCAGAATCAAACCAAAGATAACATGTAACTTTTATTAGAATTAAGTGGATCATAGATTCTTTTATCCTTTCCCAACTTTTTATTTGAAAATTCATTTGTTTTCCTTTCTACTTTTTCTTTATAGTTTAAAGAAATAAGCTTTGCCTACGAAGTACTATCAAATCCTGAGAAGCGAGAGTTATATGACAGATATGGAGAACAAGGTCTTCGGGAAGGCAGCGGTGGAGGTGGTGGCATGGATGACATTTTCTCTCACATATTTGGTGGGGGATTGTTTGGCTTCATGGGCAATCAGAGTAGAAGTCGAAATGGCAGAAGAAGAGGAGAAGACATGATGCATCCACTCAAGTAAGTATCTTTTTTTCTTTAAAAAAGATTATTATTTCTTAAATAATAATACTTTTGCAAAAGAGAAAAGGTATCCCAAAAAATTGTGTTCTTCATTAGAAAGAGAAATCTTAATTGCCTTACTTTTCTCATTGGGTGACTAAATTCAACTTGATAACCTGGATGTTTCTGTGTTGCTACCGATCTTAAACTATGGTTGATGTTTTTTACTGAGTAGGAAGATGGTTTTGTTATGTGCTTCTGTTGCTCCTGTTTCTTTATGATTTAAAACTTCAATTATGAAAATTCTCTCCTCTGAAATACTTAAATATTTCAGGTTACGTTTTACATCAGAACAAAAAGTGAGTGGCTGTCTGACTAGTTTGTTTACATGTTACAGTCACACATTACTTGATCCTCAGTGCTGAAATCTCCTAAATTGGTTTCCATGGAGCTTGCTGGCTTCAAGCCTGACATTAACCTGCCAACATATGAATGGTGGCTGACCTTGATCTTAGTCTGAGAACCCAGGAGCCCTCTATAATATGAAAGTAGCTACTTCATTTTGCAAACTCTGTGAGGTCTTTTATTCCATTAGTTTTATATAATTTATACATTGGAGTCACTTCCAGGAAGTAAAGCATGATCTGTTACATTGTTGAGTCTCATTCTGAAATTTGTTTGTATTTTGAAAGAATTTACTCAGAAATAAATTACCATTTGGGTAACATTCCAAAAGGAATAGTTATCTAGTGTGGATTAGTTCTTTCATGTTTTTCTTTGATACAGAAATGGTATAAGAAGTAAGAATTTGCTCTACATTACAGTTCTTCACATTCGTCTTAGAAGTTTTTTCATGCTGTACAGTAAATGCAGCTTTATTTTCTGCTCTTTTAACATTTCAGATTTTCTTGTTACTACAATGTTTCATTTTGAGTGACTTTATAATATTATATTGCATTTCATGATGTACTGTAATTGTTCACCTTTTCTATAGGAAGTTGCCAGTTTGTTTTGTTTTTGTTTGTTTGTTTTCTATTATAAATAGTGCTGCTGTGAGAGTCTTTATATACAGCTTTGTCTCTAGCCAGAGAGAGGCCAGGCAGGCATCAGTGTTTTGAGACTAATAGCAACTAAATTGCTTTATGGAGGAGGATTGTGCCAGTTGAGCCCCCGCTAGACTCCACTAGTGGTGCTCAACTCACATTTTTCCTTCCTGACCACATTTGTTGAAGTGGGGATCTTTCTGTCTCTTAGTGGGTTTGCATGGTTTGTCTCCTAGTGGGTTTGCATGGTAACTGAATAAATATGCAAGGTGGGAAAGACCTACCTATTCCTTTAAGTGATTTGGCTAAAGCTGTTTGTGAGGTATATAAAAGGCAAATGGAACCAAATGCTTTGTCTAAGGTTCAACAGTAGATAAGCCATTATCTAAAAGTGTCCATTATGTCTTGTCCATAAGTGTTTCAATTATTTTTTTGCTCTATTTTAAAGCAAATATTTACTACTAAAGGAGATTCAGAAATACAATGAGAAAGGCAAAACCAAATTAAATTAATCTGGTACTGCTGTCAGATCCTAAACAAGTAGAATTTTTGAGACTTTTGATATAGGTTTAGTTTGATTTTTTTAATAGAAATAAATGGTCCTTTAATTCAAATGTACTGTGTGACAAATGCATGTTGGATTTTGTCAGTTGTATGTTTTTAATGGGCTTTTTATTTAAGTCAACCTTTTTTGGGTCATAAACCCCTTTGAAAAGTTGTTCAAATCCCAGTTTGCTCATACTTCAGTGGGTTCTTCAGACCTCTAACCTTGTTAGCTCGCTTTTAAAAACCTTTTCTTCTCTCTCACAGAAGATTAAGCCTTTCCTTTTTCTTTTTTTTTTTTTTTTATAAGACCTGCGGTCTAAGTTGCAATGCAACTAGTGTTTCGGAGTTGTCCTCAGCAGGAGCAGAGCCTTGTAGTAGCGAGTGGGCTCTGGGTCCAGACTGCGGATGTGATATTGCATGAGCACTACTTAATCTATCTGTATCTTAGTTTTGTCTTGTAAAATGGGGGTAATAATTTTACCTCTTTCAGGGGGTTGGATTAGGTGGAAGGCTCCTACCCAAGGCTAAAAGGTGATCATAAGTGACTGAATTTGTTACCATCTTTATCAGGAAATGCAGCACACCACCTGCTAGCCTGATCCAGTAGGTTGTTTTTTGAGTGCCATATGTTCTGTCCATAGCCATAAAATCTTCTGCTGATTTAAACTACAAAATCTTGTGTTTAAGAGAATTTGACAAAATTTGATTAAACCTAATTCTTTTCTCCCCAGAGTATCTTTAGAAGATCTGTATAATGGCAAGACAACCAAACTACAACTTAGCAAGAATGTACTCTGTAGTGCCTGCAGTGGGTAAGTGCTGTTCTCCTTTACGGAATAAATTGTAGCTGTTCTTTTACTGAGTGGTACATTAAGTCTATACCAAGTAAAAACTGTTCATGATTTAAAACTATTCAGAACACAGTATTTTCTGATGCCTCTGGAAATCAAATGCCATTCATTGTGGAGTGAAGATAAAGTTGAAAAGCACAGTTCTTGTCTTTATGGGCTTTTGGAATGGTCTGTAGGCAAAAATTAATTTATACTTTTGCTTGCTTTAGCCAAGGTGGAAAGTCTGGGGCTGTTCAGAAGTGTAGTGCTTGTCGGGGTCGAGGTGTACGCATCATGATCAGACAGCTGGCTCCAGGAATGGTACAACAGATGCAGTCTGTGTGTTCTGACTGTAATGGAGAAGGTATGCGTGCCAATGGTTCTCTGCATTTATATTGGAATTAATTGGGAAGGTAGAAATTGGAGCAGCTTACAGTTTGTCTTTTCAACCAGTATTTGATATTAAAGAAAAGAATTAAAGAATGCTGAAAGGCGTATGAATGCAGACAAACAGTAAATTTGACAGAGGGAGACTGCAAATTGTTTAGTTTTTTTTGATAAGTAGAAAGATTTTATTATCAATTTGTGGATTTTCAAGGCTAGATTTTGGAATTGAAGTTCTTTTCATAGATGTGTTTTAGGCTTTGTGGCCAAAATGGTTTGTGAAAAACTACTCACTTACCCATTTAGCGCTTCTTAAAACCACAACATGTAAACAAATGATTGTGACTCTTCCAAGTAAATACTGCTTAAAAAGCAAGGGCACACCCAATTTTAGCCTGTGGGCCTTAGCTTGCCAGTGCTATCTCACACTTTATTTTTGAAATGATTAAAATGTTCTGTATATTTAATACACTTGTATGGTAGTCTCTAGCCACTTGTGGTTATTGAGTACTTAAATGTGGTTAATGTGGTTAGGAACTAAAATTTTTGTTTTAATTAGTTTAAAATTAAACAGTCACTACTATACTGAACAGAATAGCTCTAAAGCATCCTTTACCATTTTGCTCTGGAAGTGATGGGATAATTTGGAGAAGCTACCTATTCTCTTCCTGTATTCTACCTCATTAAGGTTGCTGACAATCAATGCTTATCAAGAAACTAAAATCGAGTGAATTCTTTTCTCGTGTACCGGGAACCTGGTGTTTTAGAGAACTTACTTTACAGAAGCAATGTTCTAGAAACAGTCCCTGAAGTCATTAATTATACATGTCATCTGAACATTAAAGTGTGCTAGTAGTCAGCTATTAGAAATCAATGCTATTCTTTCAAACCTACTATATATAACGTCAGTTTTACTATATCACCAGCCAAATGTTTCTAAAGTATACGTAGAAAAGAAGCTGTTGGCCTAAATGTGGAATGGAGGGGGGAAAAAATGTGGAATGGAGGGTACTTAGTGCCAGCAAAATTCAGCTATCTCCAGTACATTTTGGAAATTCTCCGTGATAGTACTCAAAACGAAGGTCTGTAATAGGACACCTAGGCAGGGTTTACTTTATGAAATAAAATCCTGTACCAACTAAATCATTTAATAGGTAGTAAAGATTCTTTAAGTTTTTATTTGGATTGTCTCTGCCCATTGTGAATTTACATGAAACTAAGACTGAAAACAACAAACGAAGCATTTATAGAAACTCTAGTAGCTCATCCCTTATATCATTTTTTTGATCTTCTGGCTTTGTTTTAACTCTAGGAAGTAGAGTCAGGAGCCAAGAAAGTATTGTTTAAGCTAGAGTATACTCTGAAATGGAAGGGACTGGGTAGCTGCATCCTTCAGGTAACCTGAAGTAAAGTAATGATTTTGTTATTAAGAATGATAGTTTAAACAAAACTTTTAAGTAGTAATTTAAAAAATTCAAAATATGTATTTAATGATTAAGGCATTGTCCTGACTTATTTTACTAAAGAGTACAGTTAGTACTCTTACTGGAGTTTGAATGATCTCTCTTTACAGGCGAGGTAATTAATGAAAAAGATCGCTGTAAAAAATGTGAAGGAAAGAAGGTGATTAAAGAAGTCAAGATTCTCGAAGTCCATGTAGACAAAGGCATGAAACATGGACAGAGAATTACTTTCACTGGGGAGGCAGACCAGGCCCCGGGAGTGGAACCAGGAGACATTGTTCTTTTGCTACAAGAGAAAGAACATGAGGTAATTTCCATTTTGTTTGTTAAGAAGTGACTCTTGTGGGCAAGATACAGTTTAGATCTCTCTGAGTTTCCTGGAGCAATACTGAACATAGATGAAGTTTTTAAGTAATTAGCTGAGTTCATAAGAACTGACTTGTGTAGTGAACCAAGCAGTCAGGAGCAGTCAGATAGGAGTTAGTTTTTGGTTCCAGGTCAGCTGTTAACTAGCACTATAATCTTAGTAATCCTTAAGTAATATGTGTTTACCCTAATGCCACCTGGGCATTCAATCAGATGATTCAAAGCAGCTTATTTTTCACTGTCAAACTCCCTAGATGGATGGTGAGTGGATAGAGCTTGTAGTCCTCAGTACTGCTCTGTTGATTTGTTTTGCATATTGGGTATCCAGGGAAACTTGTCAGTGATCTAGATTAGGAGGTAGGAGAAAGGGAGTGCCACCACATGATTCCAGAAACCAGGGTCTCGAGTGAGCCCATTCCATTTTTCCCATCTAAGGTAGGATCTCTGAGTCCCATATAAAAGGATAGAAAGTAGCTATATGAAGTCAGTTTATTTCAAGAGCCTTTCTCTGTCCAGCTGCCCCTGATGAACAAGGCAGGTTAAACCCAAGGCCACACCCATGATAGCCTGCTGGAATTTCTGGAATACGTGTTCCATTGTGGCTGAGAGGCAGCTTTTAGACTCACTCCTCTTAGATGAGCTGCATGTGATTTTCTCTACATACCCTGTGAAACCATACTCAGGCAGTTTTAGCCTGGAAATTAGAACATGGAGTACATTCTTGCCACCAACTAGCATGGCAAATGTGAGATGTTCAGTGGCGGCTTCTCCTGCCCAGGGGCCTCTACTTGACAGGACTTTTAACATTAAAAGCACAAAGCGACCAGCCAGAGGTGGCCCTGGGAGAGATCATGCATCCCTTCCCTCACAGCTGCCGGCTCCATATTGCCCCGCCTGAGAGTCTGCAGCACGAGTCAGCTACCTTTTTACTTTACTCTAAAATTTTCTGTTGATGGTGGTTTCTACAAATAAAGTACTTTTTAAAATTAAGAATCCAGTAGCGAGTAGTAAGGCCATATTGAGCTTATTTATTGAGGGAATTAGACTCATTTCATCACTAGGCTGTGCTCTCCTGCACCAGCCTTTCTTAGGGTATTCTCGTCAGACTTCTTGACGTAGCACCGCTAGAGATTACTGTATATCATGGACCTTTGGATATTGCCAAACTTGCAAATGGCAAGGGTCTCCTAGATCAGAATGATTTTAGAAATCTGCTTTCGGGTCTTGTTGGTTGAAATATTTGTAATCCCTTTCCGAGATTCTGCCACCTCTTAGTCACTTCCTCATTTGTTCAATTTTTGCTTTCAGTGCACAAAACCACAGACAACTAAGAATTTGATATGTTTATTGTCCACTTGAGGATTGGGTAAACTATTGTTGGGTAACATATGGGTGTTTTCACTGGTATATGTGCAGCAGTGGGAGGGTAGTGCAGAAATTAAAAATGTTTATTTGGAAGAGAGTAGACATGATGATTTTGGTAAACTTTTTTTTTTTTTTTTTTTTTTTTTTTTTTTTTTTTTTTTTTTTTTTTTTTTTTTGCTGCCCTAATTCAGTGTTGCCATGTAAATTAGGAATATTTTAGCTCTCTTTTAAAATAGAGATCATTGCAGTTGGAGACAAAGGAGTTCTTCTTATTCCCATTTACCAGGTTTGGCGTCCCTGGGCTTTGCTTGGCTTACTAAAAAAAAAAAAGACCTTTCTTACAACAACATTGTAGAATCAAATGAGATAATGAATAAGCTGCTTTACTTCCTTAGGGGCTGTAAGAAGACATTTGAAGTATATGACCTTAAAATTATTGGCAGCAGACGTTCCAACAGATAGTCGAGGCTGCAAATCTAGGATTACTGGTTAAGATATAGTGACTTAAGAAAAGATTTCCTCCTTTCTTTAAATGAACCAGCCAGCATTATTCTTTAGAAAAGAAACTATTGTATTGAAAAAACTTAGGTGACCTTTTATTGCTAATAATTTTGTTTTCATCTTAAATCTCAAAAACTACAGATATTTGTAAACTCTAACGAGGAAAAATTAAATCGGCATGTATGAAATTGGATGTATTTTCCTATATACCGAAAGCTTAGAGATATTCTCTGCTTGTTGAATATTTTTTGCATTACCTAGTCCATAGGTTCTGGTGTAATTAAATAAGCTGACTTCAGCATTGCTGTTTGATTTACAACACATTTCAGCAAGTTTTGAAGTTTGGGTGAGATAAAACTTATGTGTACATATATGTAGAGCATGAAATTCATTCCCTTTATGCTGAGCTTCTAGCACTGACCTAGGATCTCCCTTTCTCCTGTCACTATCTAGGGCCATGTCTGAGGAGCACTCCCAAGGTGAACCTGTTCTGTAGAATAGACCTTATACACCTTTTTGCTCAGAGGCAGGGTCAGGAAATGGACCAGAATCGCAGCATATTCCTGGTTCTACTTTTGGAGCCTCTGTTGGGCCTTATGAACCATTGTTTTCCTAGTTTGGTACTTTCCTGGTAGAGTTTCTAGCATATTACTTGAGAAAAGTTAAGTTTCTTTATATAAAAATTTAGGAAAATAGGGAGGGTAGCAGTTTGCTTTTGTAGTGAATGGTAGAATTTTGGTTTTATGATTGGTTCAAAAAGCACATGTGCTTTATTTGTAGGTGTTCCAGAGAGATGGGAATGATTTGCACATGACATACAAGATAGGACTTGTTGAGGCTCTATGTGGATTTCAGTTCACATTTAAACACCTTGATGGTCGTCAGATTGTGGTGAAATATCCCCCTGGCAAAGTCATTGAACCAGGTAAATCTTGATGTTTGGTGCAGAAGTCTTTGCATTCTTAAGGGATTTACAATAAGTGATTTTCAGGAGAATAGTATTGAACACCTTCCTCCTTGGGTGAAGTTTTTAATTGTTTCCTCTTACTAAAATAATAGGATGTGTTCGAGTAGTTCGAGCTGAAGGAATGCCACAGTATCGTAACCCCTTTGAAAAAGGTGATCTTTACATAAAATTTGATGTGCAGTTTCCTGAAAACAACTGGATCAACCCAGACAAACTTTCTGTAAGTGTTTTTCAAATTTAAGCAATAGATGGTTTATGGTTTAATAAAAGTTATGTTTCTGTGTCACCTTCCATTTGTGTTTGGTGCTTAGATGAAATCAGTGTTACTAAGTTACTAAGGCAAAGATTGCAGGTGTTATCATTTATGGGGCATGCGGGGAATAATAGTAAAACAGACTCTGAAGTGGTGATGGGAAACCTGGGACTCCCCACAGGACAGACCCCTCACCATCTGAGAGCCCCGCTTAGCATCTGCTGGTTGTTACATGCAGGAAGGCATGTCTGGTATCAGCTTTTCCAGTGTTATGTTGGCAGCTAATCCTGTTGTTTGGCTTTCTAAGCAATGCATTTGTTGCACAAAATACAACCTGCAAGTTCGGTCTATAGGATATCAGTTTGTGATCTCTGGTTTAAGATGCAAAGAAGTACATTGATTGTATTGAAAGGGCACTTGATGAAAACACCTTACCATTAAACTTTTTGTTTCAATGAAGGAACTAGAAGATCTTCTACCATCTAGACCAGAAGTTCCTAACATAATTGGAGAAACAGAGGAGGTAGAGCTTCAAGAATTTGATAGCACTCGGGGCTCAGGAGGTGGTCAGAGGCGTGAAGCATATAATGATAGCTCTGATGAAGAAAGCAGCAGCCATCACGGACCAGGAGTGCAATGTGCCCATCAGTAAACTCTGCAAACAAATTGCACAGGTGGATTTTTCCTTCCACATTTGCCTGATTTGTTTTCAGCAATCCAGCTGGAGTACCTGGTCAATTCAGATGAACTGATGGACGTATGTTGGTCTATGTGTAACTTCTAAAATTGGTATAGTATCTACAGAGTGTATAATTTAAACTAACCACAAAGCTTTACATCTTCATTTCGACTGTTCTGTAGCAGAATAAAGCACTTGAAAGGAAACAAGACTCCCTTTCACACATGGGTTATAAGTTTCAGTCCTGATATCTGTGCTTGATTTTTATCAGTTTTGTGTAGATTTTATGTTTCATATTTTAAATTCAAATCCCACATTGTAAAGTTTGTGTACAATTTGTCCTGAAGCTTTGTGTTTGGCTGCACCTGCATAAGCTGCTACAAATAGAATAAAGAATTTCATAGCCTGTATCTATCATTTAGATGCATGGAGAAATGGGCTTTGCACACAATGGGTTTGGAGCTGACTGGGAACAATGGGGAAAATAACATTAGCTGTGGTTGTAAAGTTCTGGGCTTTTTTTCCACCCATTTTCTTTTTCCTTTTTCTTTTTTTTTCTCTCTTTTTTTTTTTTTTTTTTTTTTTTACCAGCTTATGAAAGGTTTCTGAAACTCCATAATAAAAAGCAGTTGGTGTAATTATTCTTGGTGTCACATTTTTAGGACATTTTGAACAGGAGAATGTTACCATTCTGGTTCTTTTAAAAAGCCCTTAAAAACCCATTGGCCTGAAGTTTATGCCTCAGGCACATGCCCATTTTGTAATTTTGAAAGGCAAAAGAAAGTTTGATTTGTTGGTAGAAACAGGCTTTATTGACTTTAATTGATGCTTTTTTGTAGTCAAGGACATCTGAGTTCTGTAACTCATAAGTTATGATTCTCAGCGTTGAGGTTGGTTCACCCTAGCCTCTGTCTCACCACCACCACCCCACCCCCTTTTTAAAAATAAGGCAACAGCAAATCAATACTAGAACCATGTCTGCATAGAACCTGTTGAATTGCTCTGTTTTCATTAAATGTTAAGTTAAAGATGCTCTGTCTCCATTAAGTTTAATATTTGAGATTGGGGGAAGTGTTGATTACTAATGTTTTACAGAAAAAGTGTACGTCTCTTAGGCTGGTATGAGAAAAATCAGGTAAAACTACTATGAAAGGATGTTATATTGCTCTTTCCATCTTCGGGTTATTGCCTTTTCATTCCCAGAGTAGATATTTTCAGAACACACTTTAATTTTAGGGAAAAGAGACATGAGTTGTACATTATACATTTGTAAAAGAAAAGATGGGAAACAAAACTAAAAGTTTAAACTGTGTTATGCCATCCCTGAACCTAAATAAATATAATCTTGTAATTTATTTCTAAGTTTATTAGAAACAAGGAAAGAAAAAATAAATGGTGTCCTGGCATAATCAAGCCCTGGGAGGTTTAAATTATTGCCCTATCCATTCTACCTCCATTGTACAAAAGATAATTTACAACCAGCCTGGGCAGGGTTCAACAGCATAGTAGTTTTTGTATCAAAGGTTACTTCCCCACAACCACTTTAAGGGTAAGAAATGCAGTGGCAATATAAAGTTTGTAGCCTTTCCAATAAAGGTTTATAAAACAGAGGTGTTCAATGTAGTCTTTTAATTCTTTCATCTGGTTTTTTAACTTAGCGAAGAAAACCATGTAGAAGAGGAATACTTTACTCTGCTCTTTCTACTTTGTAGAGCACCTGTCCAGATAGTAAACATAGTATCACCAGCACAAAGATTTTTTTACTACAACTTTTGAAACTTAATTCATAAACTTTTGCATTAATCTTTTTTTAAAAAGATAAATTTCAGTGGTTTTCAGTATATTCAGTTTTGTACTACTATCTAGTTTCAAGACATTTTCATCACCCCAGAAAAATTCCAAATCATTAGCATTTATTCCATTCTGTTTTCCACCCCCTGGTACAATCACTATTCTAGTTTCTCTTATTAACCTACTTTGGACATTTGTGACATACTCGTTTAGTACCTTTTTAAGGTATGTCCTGATGTATTTATCAGCACTTTATTGCCAAATTATACTCCATTATATAGGTCAGTCATGCACTTGTCAACCCATCATTTGCTAGATGCTTGGGTTGTTTTTTTGGTTGTTTTTTGTAACTATAAAGCACTGTTGCTATGAATATGTGTAGACATTTTCAATCCTGACAGATATATACTTAGAATGGAATTGCTAGATCACATGGTAACTATGAAACTTAAAAAAAGGCCATACCATTTTTCAGTGTGTATGGGTTTTGATTTTTCCACGCAAGTGCTGACATTTGTTAACTTGATTACAACCATCCTAATGGGTATGAAGTGGTTTTGATTTGCATTTTCCTGATGACTAATGATGTTGAACATTCTCCAGTGCTTACTGGCTTTTGTTTGTCTCTGGAGGAATGTCTCTTAGAATCCTTTGTTCATACTTACTCAGATTCTCCCAGGTTTTATCTTTCACATGTCGCCATACCTAAATGTAAAAGACTTCTCTTGGCTATGATAGATCTCAGACTTCTTTTGTGCCCTAGAGAATTTTGATGAATACTGGCCAGGTATTTTGTAGAACCTCTTATTATTAGAGTACAACTTGTTTCTAACTGCCATTTGCATAAGTGGATGTTTAGTATTTAACAGTAAAATCTTTGGTTCCTAATACTTGTGATACTCTGGAATTAGTATAGACCCCCGCTGCATAAGATTACCTTCAGATTTTAACCCCAAGTCCCAGGCCTTAACGTACTTCTGACTGGCTTGAAATTAGGGCTATCTATGATGACAGTCTTCCCTGTTCCCCCATGCTATAAGTCGCTGGAATGGCTCAAAAAATGCAAACATTTTACTTAACAGGTTACTAGTTGCTTGCAAAAGATACTACTTAGATCCGAATGGAAGAGATGTGTAGAGCCAGGTAGGGCAGACGGCACAAAGCCACGCCCTCTGGGCGCACCACCCTCCCAGCACCTTGATGTGCTGACTGACTGGGAGGGTACCGAACCCCATCCTTTAGGGTTCCTGTGGAGGGTGTCACTTAAACAAGATTGAATTCAATCACGGCCCCTGGAGGGTGGAGAGATAGGGGGACCTGGAAGTGACAACCTTCTGAATCACACTGATAATGGTTCCTCTGGTGATCGGCCACCCCCATCCTCCAAAAGGAGGGCCTAACTCAGGTATGGTTAAAAGAGGAAAGGACACCGCTCACCGATGAGGAACAGGGATCTTACAAGCTCTGTGCCAGCAAACAGGGACAAAGACCAAAATAAAACACCGTTTTGCCTTTTCCAGAATTTCATATAATTAGGATCATATAGTATGTAAACTTTCAGACTGGCTTTTATTTAGCAATACACTTTTACAGTTTGTAGATCTTTCCAGGGCTTGCTCGCTCATTTCTTGTTACTATGTGTCAGATTCCATTGTTTATCCCTTACCAGATATTTATTTGCATATCAGATCTGTAAATATTTTTTCCCATTCCGGGGGCTTTTCTTCACTTTCTTGGTAGTGCCCTTTGAAGTATAAAAGTTTTTAATTTTGATGAAGTCCAATTCATTTCTTTTGTCACTTATGCTTTTGGTGTCATAAAGAATTTTAACCAAAATGTGTATCACTGCAGCTGATCAGTGTTTACTGTGATCTAGGAGCTGTTCTTTTACAGACAGCAGTCAGTCATCTGGACAGTAGGTAGGACATTGCAGATCCTATCTGGTAACATAATTTGCTTGGGAAAACCACATGAAGTTACTGTCTGCAATTGTATCTATTGGGTCCTATGTATTTTGCCTGGAACACTGAATATATCCACTCATTTTCTCGCTTTCCTTGCCAACCCATTTACTTGCCACACACAGTAAATTAGATCCATAAACCTAGACTTCCTTTTTTTCTGTTCTTTACTTGGTGCCTTGATGTTCTAGGTTCTTTCAGTGGTAAGTAAATATATTACTATAACAGCTGCAGTTTGAGTCCAAAAATACATGTAATAATTACTCCCAATCTTGTCATTAAATCATCTCCAGTTGCAAGAGGTTTGATAATATTCTGGCACAGACTTCCAGAGAGCATTGTTAATATGATAATTGTTCTGAAAGTTCAGTTAAATCCCTGTTTGTTAAAGGGCAGGGAGATGGGCACCCCAAAACCCCCAAATAGGTGCCCACTCTAAATAGGTTCTGCCATCCGCCCACATCAATATAAAACATACAAGACCTTAAGTGGAAACAAACTTTAATAGAATTAGACAAGACAAAGAATATAGTTTCTAAATCAAGCACCCAAAGTTACTTTTACCTCATGGGTAAAAGTCCACCCAAATGGAATTGGCTCAAAGCAAGGCCCGAAAGCCTGCTAAAAGTCTAAAACACCCTTTGGCAGGGACCCACAGAAAAGGGTCAGAGACAGCTAGACAATTCTGGGGGGTACCAAAACACCTTTCGGCAGGGACCCATACAAAACAGTCAGAAACAGCCAGACAATTCTGGAAGTTAAAGAGCAGAATCAAAGCCAAGATCAACATTGCCATAGTCACCTCTCCACGGGTCTCTCACCCACATCTGTCTCAATCAGTCCAGGCCAGTGCAGCTTCTTTACATGTCTCTCTGCTCCTTGGGCCTCTTCTGGCTCTCCATCCTGCTTCCTTCTTTCTTCCATATCCTTTGTGTCCTGCCTCTTTTTATCATTCTCCAGCTTCTTACCCTGCTCAGCTCCACTCTCCCTTGGGTGGGGCAGGGAGGACCCTCTTACATGTTCACAGTTGATGGACAGCCCGTACTAGCATGGGTCAAGCTTAAGATGCTTCTGTAAGATTTGACTTCCCAGCTCTAGGGAGAAAAAGACCTGAGAAAATTCTTAACCGTAGGCTGACATTCTTCAGTGATGTGTTTTATCAGTCTGTACCATTTTGTGGTGTACAAATTGTTTTTTTCTGCTAGAAAAGCAGTACCTGATCATTAAAAAATCCAGAACTACGTGATTTGGAAAATACCTCAAATTCCACATTAATGAGACTATCATTACAAACAGATTGGTCTTGAGTTTAATCGGCAGGGGATGGGGTGGGGGTGGGGCAGCAGAGAGCTCCACTGCTGCTGCCTTTGCTGCTGCAAAATTGCAAAGCTGCAAAAGTTGCAGGCCCTATGGAGTTCCAAGACAAGGCAGTAGATGTGCAGCAGATCACATTTATCCAGGTGCGTACACGTCACGGGTGTCCCCCAGCAGTTATCAACAATGATCAGAACAGTGAGAGTGGGGGCAAGTGTAGCAGAAATATGAAGGATGGAAGAGTGCTCCTCGAAGGCTAGGCCCAACAGCACTAGCCCCACCACGGTGGACAGTCCCCACCTCACTAGTGTGGAGACCCTGCGGGTGTAGTATTCCAGCCCTGTGTGTAGGGACAAGGGATGGAGGGGCGCTGACAACCAGGGTGCAGAGAACAGGGTAGGACAGTAAGCTAGTATATGTGTCTGCATTGTAGACCACCATCCCCAGGGACCCTCCTGCCAAACGCAGCCTGGAGAAGGTGGCAAGGAAGAGAAGGAAAATCAAGAGGATGAAACGCAGGGTCTGCAGCCACCTCCGTTTCAGTACCGCAGCAACTCCCATTACCAACCAGACACCCAGAAAACACTGAACCATAAGGTGGCAGAGATAAAGGTGCCGATCCACCAGCTGAGAATTCATCCTCTCCCGAGGCCTAGCACGCAGAGGCTGAGTAAATGCCAGCTAACTTCTCTGCCAGCATATGGTCTAGTCATCCAACAAGACGTGATTATGAGATTCCAGCAACAAGGAATTCACAAAAGATGGGAACTGAAGATCACAGGTGCTTGCTTTTTGTCCATTGACCAGATAATCTCAGCATTGGGTTTATTATCTGCAGCATTGGGATTTTATTAATTTCACCTTTTTGGTAATGACAAGCATGTTTAAAAAAGAAAAAAGCCTGGTTTTTCTCAATACACCTTTAAAGGTTTTTAAATTGTTTCATATCTGGTCAAGTTGAGTTTTAAGTATTTCGCTTTTAATTTGTACCCATAATTTAGGACTTGATTTTTAAAAAATCAACAAACCACAAGCATCTATTAATAAAGGTCTTAAGTAATTTTTAAAAAGATTGACGTTTATTCTTTAAGGTTTTTCTTAATGCATGTAGAACGAAATCTCCCATCTTTAGTCGCCTTCTCAAATCCAACACTTTTTATCAATTTTTCATGGTATGTATATAAAAATGGGATACTGTAACTATCGGGCAACTTTTTTTTCTTAACTCAGGTAATGTTGGCTTACATTGTAATTGTATTTTGGAAGTATAGGATCTCACTACCCTTTCACACACACATTTCTGGAGGCTGGAAGTCCAAAACCCAGTCACTGGCACATTGGTGTCCACTGAGATTTTGATACAGGGCAGCAAGGGGCACTAAAACTGGCCAAGGACACTGCCCAAATAGCTTACCGGCCACTGTCTGAGTTCTTCACCCACACACACAACTGCAAGACTACTCAGGCTTAAGGAACAACAATAATGGGATTTATTTAATAAGCAAGGGAAAACTTCAGTTACTGAGGCCTTGAGCAGCTTTTTATCCTCACCCGAAGCCTAAGTGTTTTCAAGTCCTAAACAAAAAGCACCTAAGATGGCATCTTCCCGCCACTGAGGACCTGGAGCACATGGCAGCCAGAATCCAACTCAGGACAACAGCAGAAGACACAACAGGGGATGCTCACCGGAGCTGCCAAGAGCAGCCAGCACAATATCAAACAAGCAACACTCAAAACAGCAGCTGCAGCAGCCAAACAAATGGACAAACGGCCCACACTGATAGCTCAGTGGGGTGCCCATCCCTGGGTCTTTGCCTTCCCCTCCAGACTAAAAGCAGCAACGGTTTCAGTCACTCAGCTACCTGCAAAGCCTCCGAACTTTTCTTCTCTGAGGATAGCTGCTGGGGGCCTCTCCACATCCTTCAGAGGCCCGCAACAGCCTTCTGGAAAATTGACATGGTGGGGACAGAAATGACCAGTCGACTCCAAAATTGATGAAGTCCCAAAAGCGCTCCGGCAGCGCCTCCTGCAGTCCCTTGTATTTCCTATCAGAGTCTCTATCCCCACTGATACTTTGTCCATATTTCACCTGGGGCTATTCATCCTCACCTATGCCACACTAGAGGGGGTGCCACCTGTAACAGCTTTTGGCTCCAGTCTGGCGTTACATTTCCATAGCGCTCCCATCACAAAAGCACCCAGACTCCACCACCACAGTCCTCTGTGCCCCCTCCTTAATTGTTTCGTGCTCAGCTGTTCCCACCCTTCGCCTTTGAATGTCTCAGTTCTACAGCCTGCTTTCAAGGGCTAGTTTTTGTTTGGTTTTAACTAACTCTTTGGTTTTTCTATAGTCCACATAAAATGCCATCTGGTATTTGGCTTTCTTCTTCTGACTTATTTCACTTAGCATAATAACCTTTCCATTTCCATCAGTGTTGCTGCAAATAGCATGAGTTTATCTTTTTGATCACTGTGTATACACCCATCTTGGCACATTCTTGTGTTTTAGGGCACTTGGTTTGTTTCCATAGTTTAGCTATTGTAAATAATGCTGCAATAAACTGATGTACAAATTTCTCTTCCAATTAGTGTATTTGTGTTCTTCAGGAGTGAGGTGGTACCTCATTATGGCTTAGCTTTACATTTCCCTGAAAATGAAAGGTGATAAACATTTTTTGATGTGCCTGGTGGCCACTTTTATGTCTTCTTTTGAGAACTACCTATTTAACCCTTCTGCCAGTTTTTTTTAATTGAATTTTTTGTTTTCTTTTTGTTGAATTTTATGAATTCTTTGTAGATACTTGATATCAGTCCCTTGTCAGATGTGTGGTATGTGAAATTTTCTCCCATTCATTTGGGTGTCTTCTTGTCTTAGTTGTGGTTTCTTTTGCTGTACAGAACTTTTCAGTTTGATATAATCCCAATTATTTATGTTCTCTTTTGTCTTCCTGGCTGTTGGAGATTTATATGTGAAGACATCAGTGAAACTGGTATCATAAAATGTTTTGCCTGTGTTTTCTTCTGTGTATTTTATGGTCAAGTCCTATATCCAAGTCTTTTATCCATTTTGAGTTTATTTTTGTGTATGGTGTGAGACAGTGATCTAGCTTCATTCTTTTCCCTGTGGTTGTCCA
The DNA here is from genome assembly GCA_004024925.1 of Scalopus aquaticus. Taxonomy (NCBI): domain Eukaryota; kingdom Metazoa; phylum Chordata; class Mammalia; order Eulipotyphla; family Talpidae; genus Scalopus; species Scalopus aquaticus. Next base: position 36,101 of record PVIJ01012480.1, read on the forward strand.
GTTTCCCTAACACCATTTATTGAAGAGGATTTCATTGCTCCAATGTACGTTCTTGGCTTCTTTGTTGTGTATTAACTGTTCACATAGGTGTGGGTTTATTTCTGGGATCTTGATTCTATTCCTGCATCTGGTTTTATTCCAGCACCATGCTATTTTAATTACTATAGCTTTATAGTTCAATTTGAAGTCTGGAAGTATAATACTGCCATTTTTCCTTTTTTTTTTTGGTCAGGATTACTTTCACTATCCAGATCTTCTGTGGTTCCATATGAATTTCATTGTTTGTTCTATTCTTTTAAAGAATGACATTGAGATTTTGATTGGGATTGTTGTGAATGTGTAAATTGCTTTGGGTATGATAGTCATTTTGACTATGTTGATGCTTCTTGATCCATGGGCAGGGGATTCCATTGCTTTGTGTCCTCTTCTTTTAACAATGTCTACAGTTTTCTTTGTATAGGTCCTTCGCCTCCTTTGTTAAGTTTGCTTCTAGGTATTTAATTTTGTTGTTACTGTTGTTCAGTGTGATTGTGAAAGATATCGTTTTCATTTCTTCCACTTCTCACTCATCATTTATAGATAGGAAGGAAACTGATTTTTGTGTATTGATTTTATAACCTGCCATTTTACTGAACAGATTTATTGTTTCAATTAGGTTTTCAGTGGAGTCTTTAGGGTTCTCTATGTGTATTATGTCATCAGTAAACAATGATAACTTTACTTCATCTTTCCCAATTTGAATTCATTTTGTATCCTTCTTTTCTGTTGCCCTAGGGCTTTTGCATATTAATGGTGAAAGTGTCTTGTGTCTTGCACCAGATTTTAGTATAAAAGCTTTTAATTTTTCACAATTCAGTATGATGTTGCTGCATGTTAGTTTTATGATTTTTATTATGCAAAGTTCCATTTATCCCTAGTTTTTTAGGATTTTCATTATAAATGCAGTTGAATCTTATCAAACATTTCCTTGGCATCAATTGGTATGATCATATTTTTTTTTCTTTTTGTTGAAGTGGTAAATTATGTTGATTGATTTTCATATGTTGAATTACCCTTTTGTCCCTCATATAAATCCCATTTGGCCATGGTATATAATTGTTTTAATACGTTGTTGGATTTGGCTTGCTAAGACTTTTTGGAGAATTTTTTCATGTGTTCATTGGGGAAATTGGTCTATAGTTTCTCTTTTGTGTGTTATCTTTGTTGAGTTTGGTATTAGAGTGATGTTGATGCCTTGGAGCTTTGGGGCTTCCAGGGTAGGTGAGTATTGACAAATTTTCTTGGATCTTATTATTCCTCCCTTTGATATATTTTCATACAATTCATAAAAATCTTTTCTTTTTAATGATCTCAAAGTTGTGTCATTTGGATAAATCATGATTAGATTTTCTATTGAAGTTATAAGGATTGTTTCAAATTATTTCTTACTGCAATCATTGGATAATATCTTTATAAATTTCTTTGTGCATTTGTACATAAAGCACAGATTATAAAGTTAAGTTTCTAATATAAAGAACACATAAAACCTAACTACGTACTGACTGAATGAATTTCCTCTTGATCTTCTGAATGAGATCTAAGATCTGACCTAACGACCTAACTAACTGAAAAGAGACTCTAGAAAAACAATATATCCCTTTCAGTACACCAAGTTTGGGAAACAGAGTCAGAGTGTTTTAAATGAATTTGATCCAACAGTGTGAGAGACCAGTGATTTCTCAACTTTATCGCCAAGGACTTCATGCTGAAATATTTTGCTTGCCAACAAGTTATTACTAACCTTTTTACTAAGGTACAATTTTCAGTCCTGCAAGCTGTGACATAATTCACAACTAACCAACTTTACGAAGTGGGGATTTATATTTAAAGTTGTCTACTTATCTTCAGAAAATTCAGTCAAGGAAAATGCCTGTGTAGACCCTCCACTGAGATACTGCCAGTACTCTTTCTGTGCGGCACCCAACTAGACACAGCCCAATACCAAGCTTTCTGTACTAATCCTGATGTCATTAGGAACCAGGTTGTCCTTATGAGCAACTGATTTCAGTTGGAGTCAAGTCTACAGGTTCTGACCTTGCTTATGCATATGTAGCTGGATTCTTTAGAGCTCACCAAAAGGGTTGCAATAGTCCTTCCAAAGGTATAGAGGATCCTTGGTCGCAACATTCTCAAACAAGCCCATTAATATGGTTAGCAGTGTCTTGACAAACCATTTCTTTTTTATCTTGTTGGTTCAGAGATACTTCATAACTTAAACTTCTTAAGTTCTGGGTCTTCTCTGTTTTGATCCTAGACATCAGTTAGTAACTATATGCCCAGAATCATCATTCTAGGAAAGACAGACAGACAGACTGCATTGGATCTACAGATATCCACTATATGTGTCTACAGATATCCACTATGGTGACCCCACTATACGAAGCTATGCATTGAATGCTTCGTTTCTTGCTATTAAATAAAAGAGATCGAACTATTGTTTCAGCTATTGTCATAAACCATAACTGATGCTTCAGATCTGGGAAAGTTAAAAAATTTGGACCTTCCAAAAGATGGAGAAGCAGTGCTCTCTCAGCCAGCTATGCCACTACTCCTCTAGAAACCCTCCAACCCCTTACTTTTAAAAAGACCATCGTCTCAAGGAGATAGTTTACAGACTTTTCTTGTCCTTCCTCATATTTAGCCATGGAGTACTGACTACATTTGCTCAATCCAAAAGTCCCCAAACTGTTTACTATTTGGTCAGCATAAAATCTTTGAAATGCCCATGCCAATGGTATGCATCCCAATAATGATTGATTCATGTTCCATTAACACGAATATAGAAGACATCTTGTGATAGCAGTCACAAAAGGCAGCGAATAGTCCATTACCTTGTATTTTTAAAGTCCAAGGGGTTTGATCGTTGGATAATCATTGGTCCAGAGGTCTGCCTAAGAAATTAAACTTGGCACAAAAGAAATCAGCTTATAAGAAGTAGGATCTTAACACACAAGCTCCTGAGAATACAGGACACCTTTGTTTGAACTCCTGATATACTCAAGACACAGACAGAAAGAAACTCTTTTTGTTCTACCCATATAGACTGGATTCCTGGCCCAAGATAGTCACAGACGATGTCAATAGTGTTAGGACCCGGTAATGGGATTTTTTTTCTTTTGGACTTTTGGCGACCTTCATTCAATTCCCTCTCTTTGGATATTAATTATAATCTAGTATTCCTCTAAAACCAGGGGCAGCAAAATTACCCCATGGGTCAACTCTAATCTACTGGCTATTTTTGTAAGTAAAGTTTTATTGGAACACAGTCATTCTCATTATTTTACTTATTTTCCATGTTACATGCTCTCATGCTACAATAGAACTGAGCAATTACAATAAAGTCCTTCCAGTCTGTAAAGCCTAAATGATTTACTACCTGACCTTTTACAAGAAGAATTTGCCTAATTCTACTCCAACGACCATTACCTTCCTTACTCTCAGTTCTTGTGAGTTAGAACTAGTTTCAGTTGTGTTTTCTGTCACTTGGCAACCAGTTAAGTCCTACATGACACAAAGGTGGCCCGAGCACAAATCACTCTAGCTCCTGGCATGGCTTGACGGGTATGCCCATAGTGATGGCACAGGTCCATTCCTACCATTATAGACAGGAACTCCTGTGACCGGAAGTTGCAAGTTTTCTGTCAACAGGGTCAAATATTTGAAACTGGGAGTTTCCCAGAAAGCCTCAGTTGCACGGTAACCATCTAGTGATACCTCGTTTATATATGTTGCCAGCGAGAAAGGATATAAGGAATCTGTATTTGGTGAGAGAACGAGAGAGCTGCGGTCTAACAGGCTTAGCAAGATGGAAGCTTGCCGCCTCCACGTCTCTGGGTGTGGGCGGTGCCATGACTTCATGGAATGACTGATCTGTGTCAGTCTCAGAGCTTAGTGTTTTATATGTGTTATGCGAAACTCACAACAACCCTACAGGCTGAAATTATTACTGCCCCGGTTTATAGATAAGGAAATCATGTCTCAGAGAAATTAAGGAATTTCAGAAAGGTCACATGGTTATAAAACCAACTCAGCAAGCTTCACCTCCCCTCTCCCCATAAAGCAGCTCCCCTTTCTTCACATTTCCAGCAAAAGTCTGGGAACTTGGGGGGAGGAGGGACTCTCATTGGCCTGGTCTGTTTCATGGGCGATCCTTGAACCCGGTTCAGGGGGCAGGGTCTGGGTTTCAGGGCCAACCCTGACCTGAGGGGGGACCGTTCCCGCCTGGATGACTGGACCTGGGCACCGCGGTGTCAGCACATGCGTGCGGAGAAGGCTTGGGACTGGGAGGTGATAGCACTTCATGTGTTTGAGAAACATCAGTTATCCACATTTGGGGCAGAGGGTGGGGGCCAGAAAGAGCCAGGGTGTTGGTGTTGCCTCTACTTGGTGCTTTTGTCCTTTCTCATTGTCCTCTTATCCTGCTGCAATGTTGGGGGTCATCCTTAGAGAGCCCTGTCTGACAAAAGAAATGTGTATCTATCACAGATGGGACTTGTGGGGCAGCACCTGGGTCTGAGGAGTTCGGGATGAAGATTTTGACAAAGCAATTTAAATTTTGTTTTAATTTTTTAAATTTGTCTTTTTAAAAAAATCTGAAGCAAGTCAATTTTTAAATTCCCCACAATCCAGTGAGAAATTCTGATCAAGCTCTCGAAGTCAGTCACAGGGTGAAAATAACCACAAGTCTACATGAAAAATGAGGCTGTACTGGAAAGAAACATCTGTAGGCTAAAGGAAGTTAATTCTTCCTTGACTAGACCCTCCCATCCTCTCAATGCACCAAATCTCTTTTTAAAACATTTTTTAAAGTAACATTGCATTATAACATATTGGTTTCAGGTTTGTGCCATTATAAGTCAACATCTGTATATACTACATTAAGTTCAGTATAAAGGTCCGATTCTGTTCTTCATTATGCACTTGACTCTTATGACTGATTCACTCACCTCTCATCCCCTTCCCTTCTGGTAACTGCTAAATGGTCCTGTTGTCTAAAAGTAAGCTGATTTTTTTAAAGATTTATTTTTTATTTATTTATGCATATAAGATCTAGGATGTAGGATAGAGCTGTTGGTGGTGGGGAGGTGGGGAGGTGAGAGGATTCACCAGAAACAGAGTGGGGAGCAGAACAGGTAGATCTACTAAGATACACTGCTGAGGGGAGCAGAGGGTGAGACAGTAGAGGTCTGCTGCGCCATGTGGGTCAGCTCCCTGGCCGGGGATTGTACTCAGGCAGCAGTGGTTGGACATAGCTTGACAGCGCTGAGACTTAACCCCTGTGCCACCAGGGAGGCCCTAAAAGTTTTTAACAGAATCTCTAAATTGATATAGCCATATAATTGGCATGTGTCTGTGATGTCTATTTATTCTATAGCTGTTTCAAAGAATAGGGGCTTCACTAATTGTTCATGGGTGCCAGGCATTGTTTACAAGCTGTGTTTGCATTGTCATCTTGAAATAAGGGCAGACAGGGCACAACTGCCCAGGCGGGGTGCAAGAGCCACAAAAAAGCCCCAAAAGGCCAAAAGGCCCAAAACAACAAAGGACAGTGACTGATAAGAGGACAGGTCACTGTCTGTGGGTTCTCACCCTTGCGCACAATTACAAGGGAACTTAGGCTACAGGAACAACATCAACAAACATGGGGTTTATTTTACAGGGGAAACAAAGAGCTCACTGCATCCACACGTGGCGGCCACCTCACCCAGAACACATCAGTGATGGTTGCCACCGGTCACCAGGAGTGCTGGATAGCACTGGCCAGTAGTGATGGTCACTACTGGTCCCTCAGAGGTGGTGTCAGGGACACCCAGTGTTAACAGCTCTTTGTGAGATGTTGGGTTATACCAACAAACAGCTCTTTGAGACACCAGGCCCAGGTCCTCCTCTTTTCCTCCTTTCCTCTCCTTGCCCCCTGCACCCCCCCCCCCATATCCTCTTTCATGGTACCATCCATAAGTCTGATTGGACCATCATTTGATCCTGTGGCTGACTGGACAATTTACCCATCAGCTCCTAGCACCCGACTGGTCCATTCCACTATCCAGGAAGTCTCTGAGGAGCAACTGCCACAACTGACAAAATGGCAGTTACTGAGCTCTGAGAAGCAACTGCCACAACTGAGTTATGGTGGAGCAGTGGGGTGAGAGGCACACGGCTCCTGCTGGCTCCCACTGCTAAGGCAGCTGGATGCCGGTAACAATCTTACAAACTGAAATATAAAACCCATTTGAGATGGATTTAAGCGCTAAGTTAGAGGGCCAGGGTTTGCTTTTAAAGCAACACTGCCTGTGTGGATCTCTTAGGGCACCAGCACCCCCTGGTGCTTAAACATTTTTTTATCTGGAAATTCCCTTCCTAGGCCTTTGTCTTCAGGAAATGACATCTGTGCAACAATATTCATTGCAAAAATGTTCGTTGAACGGTGATTGAGAAACTGGAAATTACCCAAACATCTCCCATTAAATTTTGTATGTAAATTTTACATATGAATTTTCCTTTATTTACACCCATTCAATGTATGTAATTGTCAGAAAACAATGTTGTAAAGAAAGTTTTATGACATGTTAATTAGATAATAGAAAGGCATTCAATATGATACTGCTTTTCAAAATATATCCGAGTATTTTGATGGGATATGCACAAAGTCAAAAATAATTTTCTTTGTAGTTGAGGTTTATGGTTACTTATCAATATCTTATAATGAAAATATACACAAACATAGGTTAATAAAATGAATCTAATCATTCATTGCACCAAATTATTAATTACCAATATTTGATCAACTTACTTCACCTGTTTTATTGTTTTTGGTTTTTCCCCCATTCTTGTTTTATTAACTGACCTCTCCTAAAGCATTTAAAACAAATATCAGACATCACCGAGGTTATCCACATATCCTTAAACATGATCTTTAAAAAGGACATTTCGTATGTGTTTACAATTTTATTATCACACTAGGTTTATTAACAATAAACCCTTCATTTTCTGCACTACCCAGATATTAGCATTTCCATGAGTTATTTTCCCTTCTGTGTTTTCTGGTATTTTACAATAAATACAACATCTATTATCAAAAAAGCAGCAAGTAAAAATCTTAAACCCTTTGATTTACACACTTTTTCCAGGAACACACTAATGACATTAAGTAATTCAATGTTAAATCTGGTGGAGTCTGTAATGCTCTAAAAACAAATAAGGCTTGCTTCACTGAGTATGAAAGAAAGAGAAAAATATCGAATGGTTTCACTTATAACAGGACTATAGGGAGGCCAGGTGGGAGAGAGACAATCAGTGGGGGGGGGGGGGAGGGAGGCAGAGAGAGGGAAGGAAAAGGGCACAAAATGGAATAGAAAAGAACACAAGGGACCATGAAGATGGATCACGGGTGAATTGGTGGTGGGCTACCCAAGGGGAATACAAAATGTAAAAGACATAAATAACAATAAAAATATATATTTATAAAAAAACAAAAAACAAATAAGGCTTGCAACTTTTTAGCAAGTCAATGAATCTTCAGAATTCTTCTTAAGGATCTGCCAGTTTAAGTATTTTTAGGGTAGAACAACATCCTGGGGAAATCCCTTATCTTTCAGAGAGAAACAGAGCCCCAGAGACAGAGAATGTGAGACTGATTTCATAGTGAAATAATATTTATACATAGTGCTCTCTCAAGATTGCAGTAGGCACCTGTCCCTGCTCCAAATGCACACTGCCTACCTTTCAACAACCCCCAGCAGCCCCAGCCTCACTCGACTTACTGCTCTGACAAAGCTGGCAACATCTGTGAATGGCAGTAGCTAGACCATAGCAGGCAACTATAACTTAGAGACATTCAGCAGGGGAGGAGGAGGGGGAGGGATTAAAACAGAGGAGGGAAGAGCACAAGGGTCTATGGTGACGGTGCACAGATGAATTGATGATGGGAATTTTATGGGGACTACACCTGAGGGGAGAAATCAAACATTGTACAAAAATGAACAATGATGTAAAATATAAATAAATGATGTAAAATACAAATAAATAAATAAATATTTTTAAAAATAAATAAAATCAAACTGAGCAGGTTATTTGGGTGTCTATATACCGGATCTATACACATACATAGAACTCCTTATCTCTTTTATTCACGCCCTAACCACCACCACCATTCTAACATACTAACATACAATTTAACTGCTAGCAACAGAAACTTAACTCCAGCTAACATTGGCAAGAGAAAGAATTATGGGTGCTTAGAATCCAAGAAATCTGGTAACAAAGTCATGGGAGGGGGAGGGATGTAGCCACAGGCTTTCAAAACAACAGAAAATTTTCAGGGCAAAATACGTGAAAGTCTTGGGGTCGTGGTCTTTCGTCTTTGAATCTCACTGACTCATTTTTGTTGACTTAATGATTATGATTCTTTTTCCTCCACAAGACAAGATCCATATTTGTCTTTGGGCTTGTCTTGTTGCTGTTGTTATTTAAATAATTTTTCTTGAAGGAACTGGGGGTCTGTGTTTCAAGTTGAAAACCATGAGACTATCTTTCGACCAGAAACCAAGGGCTGCAGACCCATCTAAGAGTAAGGCAATTCCGTGAGAGAACAGCAGTGGCAGGAGAAGGACAGTAAGAGATGAACAGCTAATACTGCACATTCCCACCACAGCCCTACTTATGGCAATTGAAGTTGCTACTCCAAGGTAATAGAAACTTGGATGACGTTTCAAATAAGTAGAAATACAGTCGCAGGGTATTCCTTCGAGGGGATATATCAACCCTTTAATTAAAGAAGGATACTGGGGCCTCCCTGGTGGCGCAACAGGTTAAGTGCAGCACTGTGGAGCTGTCAGTGGCGGAGATGCAAGTTCGATGCCCTGCCCAGGAGATTCCCACATGGCAGGGCAGACCTTTCCTGCCTCTCCTGCTGCTCCCCTCAGCAGTGTACTTCAGTTGATCTGCCTGTTCTGCCCCCTGCTCTGTCTCTGGTGAACCCTCTCACCTCCCCATACCTCTGGCCTGCACCCCAGCTTGTATGCAAAAATAAATAAATCTTTTTTTAAAAAAAGATGGATACTGGAGTTAAGTCTCAGAGCTACCCACTGAGATGGTGATCTCTGGCCTCTCCTGTCTCACCCGCTGCTCCCCTTGGTAGCATATTTCAGTGGATCCACCTGTTCTGCTCCACACTCTCTCTAGTGAATCCTCTCATCCCCTGCACCTCTGGCCTGCACCCCAGTTCATCTATGCATAAATAATAAATAAATAAATCTTTTTAAAAAACGACGGATACTTTGGACCACCGCAATCCCCACCCCACTCTCCTTTTTGCTTCAGCCAATGATGCTGTCAAAATATACTGGTACAGCTATCTTTCACAGGGGGGAAGATTTTCTAGGATAAATTTCTAGAGGTGGAATATCTAGCACAAGGAATACAGGTGTCCCCTCACCATTGTCTGTTGCTATAATTTACATACAGAGAAATACAAAAATCATAAGTGGGCAGTCCTATAGGTTTTGACAGTGTAACCCACCACTTAAGAAAAAATGGACCAGGATACTTTTGTTCTAGGCCACGATAGTAACAAGAACTGAATTAACTTGATTACCTTAAGCAAGCAAAAAAAACCAAAAAAGCAAAACCCGTGTACAGGGCCTCCCCGGTGGCGCAGTGGTTAAGAGCTATGCTGTGGAGCTGTCGGCAGCGGCAATGTGGGTTCGACGCCCTGCCAGGGAGATTCCCACATGTTGCGGCAGACCTCTCCTGCCTCGCCCGCTGCTCCCCTCAGCAGTGTATTTCCATTGGTCTGCCTGTTCTGCTCCCCACTCTGTCTCTGGTGAACCGTCTCACCGCCCCATACCTCTGGTCTGTACCCCAGCTTGTGTGCATAAATAAATAAATCTTAAAAAAAAAAAGTGTACAGTCACTTTCACTTTCAGACACTGGACCCCAGGTAGCACAAGACAGGGGTCCCTGAGAGATGGGAAAGTGAGTTGTGTGCTAGGGTGGACCCCGGTTTCTACCTAGAGAGTTTTCAGGCCGCAGCCCAGGGAGGAGAACCCCAACAGGGCCTTCTATACACGCCTTTTGCAGACATGTGTTTTTATTTCTCGGGTAAATGCCTCTCTGGGAGGGGAATTGCCGGGTCATGAAGCAGATGTATGTTTAATATTGTAAGTCACCACCAGTTTTCCGAAGTGATGATATCATTTTTCATTCTCACCACTGAAATTCTGATTACTCTGTATCCTTGACATTGGCTTTGTTAATATTTTTTCATTTTAGTCATTCTAGTGGCTTCTCAGTATTTAATTCACAATCCTTTCCATCACTGATGATGTTGAGCATTTTTTCATGCTTTTATTGGCTATTTGTATATCTTCTTTTGTGATCTCTCCTGTTTTTTTTAGTGGAAGAACTGGGTTTTAGACCAGAGGTGCAGGGGTTAAAAGGCACAGGGGGTCGGGCCTCTCCGGTGGCACAGCGGTTGAGTGCTGCGCTGTGGAGCTGTCGGCAGCAGCAGCAGCGATGCGAGTTCGAAGCCCGGCCCGGGAGAATCCCACATGGCGCGGCAGACCTCTCCTGCCTCGCCCGCTGCTCCTCTCAGCAGTGTACTTCTGATCTGCCTGTTCTGCTCCCCACTCTGTCTCTGGTGAGCCCTCTCGCCGCCCCACATCTCTGGCCTGTACCCCAGCTTGTATGTATAAATAAAATAAATCTTTAAAAAAAAAAAAGGCACAGGGGGTAAGAGCAAAACAGGTGGATGCACTAGGGATTGAACTCAGACTAGAGGGGTGAGAGCGCTGAGACTTAACCCTTAAGCCACCAGGGAGGCCCTCTTTTCTGTTTTTAAAATGAGCTGCTTGTTTTGAGTTGAAGTTCTTTACATATTCTTGATACAAGTATTTTATGAGATATAGGATTTGAAATGTTTTCTTCCAGTCTGTAGCTTGTCTTTTCATTTCTTAATGATGACTTTTAAAAAGCAGCAGTTTTCGGGACCTCGCTGCTGGTGCAAGGGGTTGAGTCTCAGCACTAGGAAGCTATCTGCAGTGTGAGTTCAGTCCCCGCCAGGAAGCTGCCCACATGGCGCAGCAGACCTCTCCTATGTCGCCCACTGCTCCCCACAGCAGCGTATTTTAGTAGACTTGTCTGTTCTGCTCCCCACTCTGTCTCTGGTGAATCCTCTCAACACACCTCCACACACACACCTCTGGCCTGCGCCTCAGCTCTTGTATGCATAAATCTTTTTTTTTTAAAGTAGTTCTTAATTTTGATTAGCTTAGTTTATCATTTTTTTCTTTTAGGATTTACACCTTTTGTCCTAAGAAATATTTACTTAACTCAAAGTCACAGAGATACTCTGTTATGTATACTCCAAGAAGATTTATAGTTTCAATTCTTACACTTCAGGTCTGTAATTCATTTCAAATTTTGCATATATGTGAGGCAGTAGCTGAAGCTAATTTTGCCTCCATTATTCTGGTTTTATAACTTCATTGTTGAAGAGACTTTACTTTGTCGTTATATTCTTTGGCATGCTTGTCAAAAATTATTTTGTCAGTATGAGTGTGTCAAAGATATATATGTGTGTATGAGTGTGTGGTTGATTTTATGCCAAAATGCTGAAAGTATGTGAGTCTGTTTCTGGACCCTATTCTGTTCTAGTGTTTTCTCAGCAATACTATACTGCTTTAGTTACTGTAGTTCCGATGTAGACATGTATATAGTTAATGTTGATTGTACCAAGAGGCCCTCCCAAAAGGTTATGCAAATTCACATTCCTGCCAGTTGTGTTAGTATTTGCTTCTGCATTCTTACCGGTAGGGGGCCCTATCAACTTTATAAATTGCGGGACAATGTCTTAATCACTGCTGTTTCCCCATCACTAAGCACTGGCATACAGCTGCTCGGCTGGTATCTGATGGATGAATGGCAAGAGGCTTTGGCATATCTATAAATGCTGCCAACACTTACTAAGCTGTCCTGGGAGGTAACCAAGATGAGACAATCAAAGTAAATTCCAAGCAAATGTTTTTGAAAGCCCAAAATGTGGTGTCATTTGGATTAGGGTGGAGTAATAAATACAGCAAAGACAGCCAAGTCTTACACAGCAAATGTTACTATGTGGAAGCTTGTAGTCTTTGTCATGGCTCAGATACTATAACCTGTTCCAAGCTTTGAGAGAAAGAGGACAAGGAACGGAAGGGAGGCTTCCTTCTCCTGTAGGAAGTTCCCAGGAGCTGCCACATCACATTACTTATGCCCCATTACGCAGCGGTTAAGCGCTGCGCTGTGGAGCTGTCGGCAGCGGCGACACGAGTACGCGAGTTCGACCCCTGGCCGGGGAGAGTCCCATATGGCGCGGCAGACCTCTCCTGCCTTGCCCGCTGCTCCCCTCAGCGGCGTATTTCTGATCTGCCTGTTCTGCTACCCACTCCGTCTCTGGTGAACCCTCTCGCCGCCCCACGCCTCTGGCCTGTACCCCAGCTTGTATGTATAAATAAAATTAAAAAAAAATTAAAAATTAAAAATTCACTAGCAGTTTAAAAAAAAAATAAACATATAACCACACATAGCTGCAAGGAAGGCTGGGAAATGTAGGTTTTATTTACTCAGTTGTTGACTTCTCAGGTTTGATTTTCTGTCATATACAGCCAAAGAATCCTAACTTATGTGTTATCTCTTTGAGTGGGATTGGGGCCCCAGTGTGTATATCATGATCTTGACCCAAAAAAATTGGGAGCTTTTGAAACTTGCTTTAAGGTTTTAAGTTGGAGACTTAAAGTTGCAAACAGCAAGCAGCTCACCTTAAAGGAACCAAGGCCCACAAAGGTTATGTTTAACCAAAGTATCCAATGAGCACTTTCGGATAGCTGCTTCACCGGTTCCATGGATTACCCATCATTTAGCTAACTAAACTCTTAAGCATTTAGAGGTTACACATTTCTTGGTTTTTAAAAATGATGCCCCATAAGAGACACCCTTAACTAAAGGTGGTATCCTCTCCCACCCTTGAATTAGACCTGCTGTGAACATTGCTAAGAGGGACATTTTTCATGCAAAGGACCTTACTTTCTTCGGGGTAGGGCATGACCCATGAAGAAAAGGAAGCCCAATGACCAGCTCCTAGCTGGTACCAGCAGGTCAAGATGGATCTGCATCAAAAACAAAGGTCCAGCTGCACTAGAATTATAAAAAGTGCTTTTAAAATTAGACCTACCGGGGCCTCCCCGGTGGCGCAGCGGTTGAGCGTTGCGCTGTGGAGCTGTCGGCAGCGGCGACGCGAGTTTGAAGCCCGGCCGGGGAGAATCCCACATGGTGCGGCAGACCTCTCCTGCCTCGCCCGCTGCTCCCCTCAGCAGTGTACTTCTGATCTGCCTGTTCTGCTCCCCACTCTGTCTCTGGTGAACCCTCTCGCCGCCGCACACCTCTGGCCTGTACCCAGCTTGTATGTATAAATAAAATAAAATCTTTAAAAAAAATAAAATA